>CABFPE010000449.1:0-30817 GCA_900660155.1 Hofstenia miamia
AATATCCGAGTAGGCCTAAAAATTGGCAAAAATTTCAAGAATATTTATTAATTTTTTTAAATAAAATTTTAAAGAATTATAATTTGCTGTATTGAAACATGTTTGAGAATTCACTTGATGAATTTTAGTTAGACTAGACATAACAAACCAAATTATTTCAAAAATTTCGTTTTTAGAAAGTTTAAAATAATTTATGTGAATAATTTATCTAAAAATAAATATGGTATTCTTTTAGAATTTATGATTAATTAGCTAAATGCAAAGAACTGTGCAAACAATTATTTCGCTTGACGAGATATCTTATGAAGATCTTTTGAAATTCCAAAACAACGCCAGTCCAAAGCCCATATTTAAGTATTTTTAAAACTGTCCTCATGATAGTTTGATAAAATGATTTTTATTAGATTTAATGGAGCACGTCAATGCAATTTAAACAATTTCTATTAAGATTTTAAACGCATATTTTAATTATGTTTTAAAAAGTTAAGGAGTTGGCATAACAATTGGAAAATAATAAATATTATTAATGCTTTCCATTTAAAGACTACTCAGTTACTTCTTCTGATGAAATCTCCACAAGCAAAAATATCAACATTTATTTTTTGAAATTATTGACAATTTATTAGAAGAATTAGAGGTTCGATTTTCTGATGTACATACATTTCAATGGGCACAGTTAGCATGCCCTTTAAAGTTTGACAGCCTAAAGACGGATAGCGTTCAAGTAGCATCACTTGTTAAACAGTTTAAATCTCAACACTCTTGCATTGAATTGGATTAAGAAACTGCAAACATGCAAGTTATTTGTTTGTTCAATGCATTAAATCACGAAAAACATCAGGTTAAATATTTCTATTGAATATTCTTCTAGATTCTTGCAAAAATTGTAAAGCATTTTGCATTTTTCACTTCCTTTGCTGTAGTTAACTCAATAAAATTGGCGTCTCTTTTTTTTAATGTTTTTTAAATGAAATGTTCTGAGTGAAATATTTATAAGATTTTCTTCAAAATTTAAACTAAATTTTTAGAATGTATGAATTTTTGAAATTTTTCCAAGGAATGGGACTGCATGAAGCACTACAAATTGCTTGGGAATTAATAGAACCACCATACCATTGACGTATTTTTCTTGTGAATGTAGGATATTAGTGCTTTGAAAAGACTAAAGACTTGTATACTACTATGAGTGGAGAAAGCCCCAACAAATTGTTATTTCTAGCAATTAAAAAAAACACTAAATATTTGGAATTGTTCAAGCAATTTTTACGATGATGTATGTCAAAAACAGAGAAAACTTCCAATAATATTTGAAAAACATAAATTTTTATATTGTTTTGTTTGACTACTACATAATTTACATCATGCTACGGGCCTGTCTATAAGGCATACATCTACACTGGACAATAAATTAAATATAACAAAATACACAAATTTCAGGTAGCGCGTGTTTGTTTAGATCTTAATAAAAACCTGTTTAGTTTCTGACCAACTGATACGCTTTGTGTAAAGAATTTTGCCCAAAGCATGAAATCTTCCAAGTGCGGTATCACGAAGCACTGATTTATCATGTGGAGTTTTTGAAGAAACGCTTGTAAGCTGAAACGAACGAATTGCTTGTCGTATATCACCATTAGCAAAAGAGGCAATTTCACGAATTAAATTTTGATCGCTTGAAAGTTTGGAGTTTTGCAAAGCAAAGTTTGTAAGAACTCGTGTTAAAATTGTTGGAGCAATTGCATTGAATGAAATTACAATGCCGCGAAGTTGATTTTCGGCCAGAAGTCTCTAAATTAAACTTTAAAATTAGCTCCACGTATGCAAATAATTAAGTTTTTATTTGTTAAAGGTCACAATTTTAACCTGCAATGATTGCTGTACTGATGTTTCGGACGATATTAATAACAAAGGCCATCTACCATGTATCGAATATTTATTAAGAATGCCACGCATGCTGTTGCTGTCTGTTAGAATTGATGAAGGTATTTCCTCTAAAAGAACTATTTGAGGGGAAGAACTTTTGGCGTCGGGATCTAAAGCAGAATATCGTCCAGTTCGGAACAGAAATTCATGAAGTTCTCGATTTTCGCTTTCGCCAACTGATAAAGCATTATCTTCTGATGAATATACAGAAACTCTAGAATGTGATGTCCATTCGATTAGGCCACAACCAAGTTCTTTGGCAAGAACACGAATTGTTGCAGTTTTACCACATCCTAATTGAACAAATTAGAATTACTAAAAAAAAAATTCACCGAGCATCGTTGTTGTCTTAAGACAGCTAAAAAAATTAGAATTACTAAAAAATGATATATGTACAGGTTTCAAAGTAGCAATAGGTATTTAAAAAAATGTTGTAGTCAATAGGAAAAGTCAAGAGAAGAAAAATTGGCAGCGAATATTGATTAGAAAAAGTATTGCGCCTCTTAGCAAGCTATAAAACAGCTTATCTTAAAATGGTACTATTAAACTTATCAAGCGTTTAATATTTTTTATTAATTGGAGGAAACCAAATTTGTTTAGTCAATTCTAAATACAATTTTTCACAAAACGAAGCAGAATATTGCAACTGTGATAACCACAGTAGGCTGTATGCTATCAAATTAGCATACCTGAAGGTCCTGAAAGTAAAATAATTGTTGCCTTTTTCTGTGTAATAGATTTGTTGATGGCATCCCTGAGACATTGCTGAACATTTCCAACCTTTCTGGTATGAACTGCCAACTCTTTAATGGAGCGTGGAGCGAATTGTGTCAGAAAATCTTCATTTACATTTATTCTTTTTGTTGTTAGATTTGTCGGATTGCGTAACTGATTTGTAGTTTTCTTTTTACATGAAATATCATCAAACGATGATTTGATCCAATCGCAATTCCCATCGAAAGAACAATGCCGTTTCATAAAACCTAGAAATACCGAATACTTGACAAGCCGTAGCAATTAAAGGAGATGCTACAGTGACGATTTTTGTCCAAAAAAATCCGCAGTGTAGCACACAAAATCATGACAAAAGTTTGGACAAAAATCCGCAGTGTAGCATACAAAAATCCTGAAGAAAGTTTGGACAAAGATCCTAACAAAAAGTTTAAACAAAAATCCACAGTGTAGCATATCACTTCAAACACATTTTGAAAGTCACTTTGTCCGCGGTTTGTTCTCTCAGATTTTTCAGAACTACTTGAAATTAAATAGACGTAGACGGCAATCAAATATTGTTATTACATTACGCTTTATTTCAATGGAAACAGACCATTGTAATTAGCAGTCAATATATCTCATCAACTAATTAAATATTTTTATCTACTAAATAAAGATTTTAAACTAGCTATTAGCTATATAGTGATTTTGGAATTTAAATTCAGCTAAATGTTATAAATTTTATTGTATTTGTGAAAAATATTATAAAATAATGGAAATATAAAGCACTGAGCCAGCTCTTAAGTTTAAAATGAGATTTTTAATGTAATGTTCTTTTATTAGGTACTCCTTGATCACAGTCAAATTAATTTACATTGGCTGCGCATATTCAAATATTCAATTTTAGTTTATTACAGTACGTGGTAAACTAAGTAAAACCAATTAAATTGATTATATATTAATTACGGCAGTGTACGACTAGAATCAAACAGATAAAGGCGAATAATAACTCCATAAGCCGATAGCTGTAGTTGCCATATCTACCTCAACTAACAAAGCCAATATAAGCATGCGCATTATGTAATTAGACTAGATTATACATACTTGACTGCAATATACCCCCGTAATCTTTTCAGAATGCCATTTATTGCGCAATGATTGTTTAGAATAAAAAAATTATTGATTTTATTTAACAGTAAATAATTTTGTTGGCTTTGAATAAATAATTAATATTAATTTCTAAATAAATGATATGTATTTGTAAAATTTTCTGTTCATCTTTACTTTGAAATTCCTAAATTATTTAATCGTCTGAAGGAAAATCTGGAAAAAAGTTTAAACAAAAATATGCAATTCAACACACAAAAATCTTGTCAAAAGTTTGGACGAAAATCCGCAATGTAGCACACAAAAATCCTGACAAAGTTTTGGACAAATAAAGCAATAAAGCACAAAAAACCTCTACATATTTTTGTCCAAACTTTTGTCGGAATTTTCGCGTGCTACACTTCGGAGTTTTGTTCTTAACTTTTGTCGTGTAACAAACAAAAATCCTAACAAATTATGGATCAAAATCGCCAATCTAGCATCGTCTTAAGTAAATTTTATTAATGAAGGATGCCAATATAATTACAATTGTGAAACTAAACAAGCAAATGTACTGCATTATGTAATTTCTACTATTTAACCAATTTAAACCAATTAGCAGCGGCGTCAGCAATGGAAGATGAAGTGTATATGATACTCCTGAATTTCAGAAGAGAGGATATTGTGACTATATAATCCTGAAAAAAACCTAGTGTGATTGCAGCTCACGCAATTTAGATGAGGGCTAATGAAAGGTATACCATATTCCTAACCTAAACCCATCGTTGAGACTAACTAAATGTTTCTCCGAACGATAGGTAATAATTTACCAAAAAGAGCACATCTGGGTCGAAGAAAACTTAACGATTCTAATTATAAAAAATTAATCTAGCAATGAAAAAAGCATTAGTAAATTAATGTTTGATTGTATGGCAATGCATAAAGCTTATTCACCTAAATCTAAATTTTGTTCGTAGTAGCAAGCGATTGCTATAATCATATAACAAAAATCAATCAATGGCTAAATGGAAAAAATAAAATAACCAAAATTTGCACAAAAGAAACTAACTGTGGGGGTTTTACAATAGATTGTGTAATTTTGAACTATATATATATATATATATATATATATATATATTTTACTAAAAAAATGTATATGTATTAATTTTATCTGTAAAAATTTTGCTGGATTCCAAAAATCACTGAAGTAAAGTCCATTTCACTAGTCCATTTTTGTGGATTATACAAAACGTCAGAAAAGAATTGTTTTTCACTTTTCAGAAAATTTTGTGGATTCCACAAAGTCTCTCCAGAGAATTCTATTTGATTGCCTATTTTTGTTGATTTCACAAAACTTTGGAAGAGAATTATATTTCACTTGTCAATTATTTTTGAGGATTCTACAAAAAATCAAAATTAGTAAGACACTTGAAGTTTAATTGTAATAATAAAAATGGAAAATGGGATTTATTCCATTTTTATGTGACTATATTATGACTTTTAGTTGGTTCTACGATTTTGATAATCTCTCTATTATTGATAAGTACTTTCTAGGACTTTGCACCCCCGTCGAGTCCCATGGGATTTGCTGGTCTCCACCTTGGGACCAAAAATAGAGGATTTCAGAATATTCTTCCATAACATTTGCTAATTTTGTCAAAATAGATTTAATGCTATAGGACCAACGGTACTATGGGACCAGAAAATTTAATGGGACATAGGTCGAACATAATAGAACTAAATGGGACTGGGACCAAAAAAATTCGATTTACTGACATTTAATTATAAAGTTCTAAAACAATCAGTAGAGACGATTACGTGCAGTGATATGAAGTAGTAGGTTAATATAAATCATGTAATAGATTACTTACTACTATATTATGTGGGTTTGTAAAAAAAATTGATCTTTTTGATGTGTTAGTAGATCAAAAAATTCATTAGATTATTTCTTAACCATTTCAATATCAAATATTACCAATATTAATTTCAGTATTTAAAAGTTTAGGCACGCTATATTCAATTTCGAGGCAATGGCTAAAAATTTTAGCTAATTCAAGTTGCTCCTTTTTAAAACAGTTTTATGCAAAGAAGCAAAGTATAAATTTGATTTGTCTGCTGCCGACTTTGTGTAGACTTCTTCTCGTATTAATGAATTTACATTTTTAATATGGGTATCAAGGAATAACTATTGTTGGTTTCGTATTTCATTAGTAAAGATTTGTCAACGAGCCGAAATTTTTAAGCTCAGCTCGTTTTACTTTTGATTTGAATATTTTAGGCTTGGCTCGCCTCAACACAGAGAACCATTCAATGAGGCTCGTTTTAGCTCGATATTTTGTACAAAGCTCTTCCTAATATTTAAAAAAGGTATATTGAATGAACAAATATAAGAAAATCTGCATATGCAAATTAAAAAGCAGAACTATAAATTTGTTTGACTTAATAAAGGCTCGTTTGGGGCTTTATGTATATCCAATGCAGTTCACAAGCTCGTTTCAGCTCGGCTTGTTGACAGACCTGCTTAGATATAATGATGAGGGATCATTCCTTCAAGCTTAAGCATGTAAATTACAGCTAAAAAAGGAGATGAGTTTCTGCCCATTAAAATATCATTTGGTTTAAGACTTAAAAAAACATTTCTTCTATAGCATGTACAATTATTACACTTTCTGTAATTCTTGTTTAAGTGTGCAGAAACAGACCTAAGCAATTGCATAATCAGACATTTCTATCCTGAAGCTAAAAGCAGAAAATAGAAAAATTAGCCTTTCCTAACAAGTAATTCTGTAATACATTTGCATACATTACTCAGGGTATTGGTTGCAAAAATTTCTAACAAAGATTAAAATTCATTTGAAAACACTAGATTTTCAGAATATAATATTGGTTTATCTGATATATTTTTATGTTCCTATATTTAAAACAAGCAAGCAATGTAATCCTCAACTTCAAATCCTGAAAAATGACATGGAAAATTAATAAAAACACGCTTTAATTAGTTTATGCAAACCATTTAAATTTTATAAGTCATTGTAGAAAATCAAATGTTATTCGCACTTTCAAAATTCAATTTGAACTTCAAGAAATGATTCATTGAAGAAGTGTTTTATTCATGTAGCACTCTGCTGACAAGAAGAATACATTTTAATATTTAAAATCACCCCTTCAATAGGTTAACAAAGCTACTAGTTTAACAGTTTCACCATAATATATTAGTATTTCATTCGTATTCATTTTACAAATCAGCTTAAGAATTTGAGATAATTGCTGAAACAGTTTAAGAAATTAAGGTATCTTCTAGATATTGCATGAAATTGGTAATTTTTTAAAAACTTTAATGTATAAAGAAGAGATTTGTTTTAATTATTGAAAACAAAAGTACAAAATTGTTTTAGTATGACCTCAAACTTAAGTTCATCTATAGTCTGGATTTTTGAACACATAGGTTCAAACTTAATGTAGAACTTCCCATTAAAATAAAGGTTTTTGAAATCATTTAAACCCACCACCGAAAACTCACCCAATGAGCTCTTAGCTATTTGACATGGTTATTTAAAGCAGGTACCTCTATTTATACCCCTGAATCTTTTTACTTCTCTGTGTGATGGCTTTTCATTCACACTAAGTAAGTACAAGTAACTTTCAGTTGAAGCAAGTAATGCCTTTTCATCTAAAAAGCAAGTCACAAAAAATCAATTTTGATGTGATCCCTAAAAGATTGTAGAATTTTTTTATCATTAACTGAAAATAAAATGATTCTTTTCTCCAATGCAAACACCATTAAATCTAGGTTTTTATAAGCATCCATCATAATTGGCAAAGATGAAAAAACTCTTTTAGCCAATTCTTCCTTTTAATTAGTGTGTTCATAGCAAACAATTCTGTGATCCTTTAAGTAAAAAATATATATTTTCTACAGTCACTTGAACAAATTAATTTCTTTGATTTGTGGATATTAAGATCTCAAAGAGGGAATTCGTCATTTTCAATTGTTTCAAAGATTTTGGAGACAGTAACTAGCCTGGTAAGATTCTTTTGTTTTGAAAAGTATAATACCCAAAACTTTCCACATGACAGCTGTGCAAGGCAACTATAGCTGTCTGCCCTATAATTAGTTACAATACTTTTCTCTCTAGAATTGTCTTCATTGATGCTTTTTTGCAAAACTTCGTTATTTGAAAACACTAAGACAATCAATTGGTTGCATATTTCATCAAATATTATGCCTAAAACAAACTCACAGTCTGTTGAATATTTATCAAGTAAGTGGAGATTAGTATCTTGACAATGAATCAGCTTTTCTCTATGACATTTTTTATGTGGTGAAAAATTACTAGAACAAGCCTTAAAACTTTCTCCATTCAAAGTACTGGCATTCAATGCAACCTAAACAATATTTCAAATGCCCTCTCATGCTAATGAAATTAATGTTTTCAGAAATTTGTTGGACAAATTTAATAGTTATTTGGAACAGTTTACACAAGCTCTGTTAATGAAAAAATATTTATCAAAAATAGAATAGATACCTTAAGGATTTTGAAATTACAATTTCAGATAATGTAGATGTTATTAAAGATCAATCCAATTTATTTGCATTAACATTCGACAATATTCCAACCATTTTCATGAAAAATACAGTTTATGTTATAGCTTATCAACTTTGGATTACTTTTCATTCCATAGTTTGAACTAAAAATTTGCATACATTTTTAAAAAAGCATATGTTACACCAGTATATAAGAAAGGAAATCATTCAGATGTATGAAATATAGACTTAAACATTAAAATCAAGATAGTTTTTGAATAAAAAGTAAACAAGGTTTTATGCACAAGAACATAATTGCAATTCCTAAAAATTATGCATGCAATGTTATTAATATGATTTATACACACACATGCTTTTCAATATACAATAGGTTTACACAATGATCTTCTCTCTGAATTTCTTTTTCTGTATATGGTTTTCATTACTGTACACATTGTAGAATATTACATCTTTTGTTGATTTTTACATGGCAATCTTCTTTTCTGCATTTCTTTGTGGTTTATTTACATTTTAGGAGAATATGCATGTTTGCAGATTGTTACATTTTTGACTTACAAACCTTTTTCAACTTTATTTTGGGTTATGGGGTTTTACCTGGCTGTGTGCATTACCTTGCTTTCCACTATTCCATTGTTTTGTATTGCAAAATTATTCACAATTCCATGCTATGCTCTTCCTTTTTTCTTAATGTATACATTTGTAAATGCATGCTGTGAGCTATATATATATTAAACAAAAGCCAAATCCTTCCAAAGAATTTGAGATCTAGAAAATGCTAATGAATTCAATATGCCTAATTTAGTTGACAGTTTAAAAATGATTACATCTAAATAATTGCCATCAGTAAATTGCAATTTAAAGAATTTAAGCAAATACAATTAAAACAAAATACCTGATAAAACAATAACATGTATAAATTTGCAAAATCATTTATGATGGAAAGAGATAATACATCAATGAATATAGGTAAATAAACCAAAAATGCATAGTACTATTTAAAGCAAAAGCAGTTATGATGGAAAGAGAAAATACAAAAATGTAAAAATATTCATAAAGCAATACTGCATATAAATTTGTTTTAAAGCAAAAACATGTAAGATGGAAAGAGAAATAATACAAAAATGTATATATAAAATAAAATATGGAAAAAGTATATGTCATGCCCCATTATTCTTTGTGGAGATGAATTTAAAATTGTAAACACAGTAGGCTTTCCTGCTAAAGTAACTTTGAGCCAGAGAGTTTATTAGTAAAAAATTTGATCCTTTAACATTAAAATGAAAGTGCACTCAAATTCTCTACTCAAAAAACCATTACCACCTCCAATCTCTTGTGTGTCAAGATGATTAGTTGACAATTTACTCTGGTCTTTTACCTTGGAAATGGTAATTCCTTGTCAAAAACATTACTCTCTACATTGTGTGATATATACTGACTCAACAATTCTCAAGCAGAAGGCATCTCTTTTGATTTCCATCTGTCAATGTTAACTCATTCAGTTTATACAATAATTGTAAAAAACAGGAGGGGTTCACACACACTGGCACAAATTAATCAAATACACAATTAGAATAATTCCTCTTTTACTAATGTGGAAAATAAAACACTTGAGAAAGCAAATTAAAAAAGAATGTGATAGTAGAGTACATGATAAAAATAAATGAAGAAATGCTAATTATTTTCTTTGACCCAGTCAGTTGATTAGTTACAAATTTGATAAATTCTCTTGTACCATGCCAAGTATCAATTGGTTCAGGCTACCCACAGTAATATTATTGAGTTGAAACCACTTCATTGATTCTATAGCAGTCTGCTAAAATTAATAGCAGCAAATGCTATTGTAAAACATAGAGTTCATGTGCACTGATATGAAATAAACAACTAAAAATTTGAGGGCTAGAAACCACTAAGAAATTTTGTAAACCAAGTACAATATGAAAATCAATGCATAATTCATAGATTCAGTCAGTTATTTAAAAAATTTTAAATGCTTAAACCATTTATATGATAAATATTTTTTACTGATCACAAGCAAGAAGTTTTACAAATAATTTGAGTTCTAGAACTGCTAAAATTAATAGCAGTGAATGTTATTGTAAAAACATAGAGTTCATGTGCACTGATATAAAATAATCAACTACACCATTAGATAAATAAATCACATAAATCAACATGATAAATATTTTGTATTAATCATTAACAAAACATTTGTGAAAAAATTTGAGGGCTAGAAACCACTAAGAAATTTTGTAAAATTCATGAAGAAATATGGATTATTTTTTTGACCCAGTAAGTTGATGAGATAAAATTTGATAAAATCTCTTATATACTGCACCATATCAATTGGTTCAGTCTGACCACACTAATATTATGGAGGTGAAATGATTTCATTGATTCTATAGCAGTCTGCTAAAATTAATAATTTATAATAAAAACATGTTAGAATGTCCATCATTCATTGACAAAGTAGAGTTCATGATAAATTTTGGACATGGAATGATATATTTAATGAATAATTATTCAAAAACCACTATCATCACAATCAATTGTTGCAAAAAAATGAACTTTGCATGAATATTGAGTGTATAAATTTGAGCAAAATGATGATAAAACAAAAAGAATTCATCTGGTTGGTTTATTACCATCAAAAAAACTGTATTTAAGAAACAATATAAAAAATTTTCTTGTGAACAATGCATGTGGGGATTTATTAACTTTTTTACAATGCATGATAATTTATAAGGGAAGATGCAAAAATTTCCAAGTAAACAAAAATGCTGTTCAATTTTTAAAGAGATTGTGTGGTATTTTATTCAAAAGTATAAATCATGCTATATTTCAATAAATGATTATTATGCTAAGTTTTTTTAATTATTTTAAATATTGGATTAAGTAGATTGTACCATTAGCTGAAATAGTCTATTTATTTATTTGTAAGAGAATTTTGTACTGAAAACAACACATTCTAGTTTCCATAGGGATTTTATAATTGCAAAACAACATGTCTCAAGTTAGTAAATTGAGCAAAGATTTATGTAAAAACAAATTGAAATACTGAAAAATATTCAGTAAATAATTAATAAAATATAATTACATTTTTAAAGTTCTTATTTCTATTTTGGAATCATATGTATTGAATTTGAAAAATTGTCATGTTTTGACTATATATTTTTACATTATCAGCAAAGTTGTTTGTTTTAGAAAAGCTATTTCTTTTGTATGTCATTAGAGGTGGACTAGAATCATGATTATTTTGGTTAAATATAATGAAGGCTCAGTCAATATCTATTCATGTTTACACTCAGATGTGAAAATGGTTTATTGATTCCACACTGCTTCTTCAAATAGGTATGCTTATTGTTGAATTTTAGACATTTTAAAATTGGGTCCTTATTCAACCCTCAGTAATGTGTAGCAATGTTTGGGGGAATTTTTCACTGAGCAATATTACGTTTACTACTTGCCATCAATAAATGGTGACATAGCATCCTTAATCAGTTTAGATTTCAAATACATTTTCACATGCAAACATTGGTATGCATTTGATCCTATAATTTTGCTTTCATCATGTTTGTACTAGATTGTAATATTTATTAAAAATCGTATTTTTACTCAATATTCAATCTAGACTTTACATTTGCATGATATTATTAGCTGAATGTGCATAAATTTTCAAGTCATGGTAGAGTTTACCTGTGGTTAGGTGATTTTTTATAGCAATGTTTTTTCAACATATTAACCTATAAATTGCTAGTTTATAATTTTCTGAAAAATCTTATCAATCTATCTTTTATATACCATGTGCCCATATATTTTATGTGTGAATAATATACTATTTACATGTATTTGTATTGTAACATCCTCCACCTAGCTTGTTACGCCGTGTCTAATAACTGTTAAGGGATGCTTAGTAAACTGCGGGTGAGGTGTTACCCATTTGTTGATCCATCAAACTTCTCTTTCTTATTAACTAGTTACGTTAATTAAGTGCTTAGGTATTAACCATCACTGTTTAGGTGACTGGGCAGTATGATGTTTCCTCTTCAGTTGTTCCATGGGCTCCTGCCCGAAGCCGATCTCCACAACACAGCTCCTCCTCTTCTGTAACGATGGTTGAGTCCACATCACCATCTCAGCTCAACTGGGATTAATTATGTATGCCTTACGTTAACTCGGTGTGTGCACTCAAGTAAAGTTGTAACTGACTTAAACTCAGAGTTGTAAAGTGTTTGTTGTTTTTATTTAATAAAAGCAACCGGGCGTTGACACTAACTGCATGTAATAATATAACTAACATAGCCATTACCGTAAAACTATCAGCTTAATTATACAGATAACAAACTTGCAGTTTCCTATACCTACATTTAATAGTATTACATGTGAGGTCATTTATTGAGTCAATTATAGTCGAGTCTCCTACATTTAAGAATATATAAATATCCCTAAGTGTCGACTATCCAGTCATTTCAGGCATTAATTATTTCTTACATGTGTTGATCGATAGTCAGACTAGGCAAGAATCGAAAAACTCCTAACCGTAACATAGGTGCACTTTCGTGACTGGCACAAAGACCCTAGAATCGATCCCGTGATGGATTCCAGCCACTACTAAACACAACTTGCCTAGCTGCACATTTAGTTAAATAATCAAACCAGATAAAGTAGAAATGAAAATTAAATAAACTCCGAAGAATTTATTGTTCATCAAAATTATGGTTGAATCAAAGCTATTTATAAAATTTCTACAAAAAGTACCTGCCGATTTTAAAATTCAAATGATTCGTCTGCCAATATGGCTGTTCATACGTAAGCATTAGTTTGCTCAATTTAATTTGTCAATTACCTCTTGATTGGCTAACAAGTTTCTTATTTTGACCAATATTAAATCTTAGTTGCATTTTACAAAAATAAACTAAAGTTCATTAACTAAATTTTTTACAATTAATTTCAATTGATAATCATTCAACGTTATTCAGCTTTTAGTTGCCTTTTTGGATGATGCTACAGTATATATAGAAGATGGTCTCAACTGGGAATTATGACTAATTGGACAAGCAAAATTCATATCTAAAGAGTAGAAAATCAGTGTTATACCTGCTAGAAGAAGAATATCAATTATACAATGCAGTGGAAAGATGTCAAATATTAGATAGTGAATAATGACTCAATTAGAGACATTGCTTTTTGGACTGGTGATTTCAAATGCATTTACACACAAATAACAGGGTATGTCACATACTTTTTCTACCTTTTGTTTTCACTGGCTATATACATTAATAACTTTTTCTCTTTCCATCCTTCACATTTTTTTGCTATAAATGAAATTGTAAGCATCATTGGTTTATACAGTATTTTGTTGTAATCACATGTGTCTAATATTACATAATATATTATTAACAGTTCTAGAACTCAAATTATTTGTAAAACTTCTTGCTTGTGATCAGTAAAAAATATTTATCATATAAATTGTTTAAGCATTTAATATTTTTTAAATAACAACTGACTGAATCTATGAATTATGCATTGATTTTCATTTTGTAAGGAGATATATTTTTGCTTGGTACTTGGTTTACAAAATTTCTTAGTGGTTTCTAGCCCTCAAATTTTTAGTTGGTTATTTCATATCAGTGCACATGAACTCTATGTTTTACAATAGCATTTGCTGCTATTAATTTTAGCAGACTGCTATAGAATCAATGAAATCATTTCACCTCCATAATATTAGTGTGGTCAGACTGAACCAATTGATATGTTGCAGTGTATAAGAGATTTTATCAAATTTTAACTAATCAACTCACTGGGTCAAAGAAAATAATCCATATTTCTTCATTAATTTTAATCATGTACTCTACTATCACATTGTTATTTATTTGGTTTTCTCAAGTGTTATATTTTCCACATTTGTAAAAAAGCAATTATTCTAATTGTGTATTTGATTATTTCATGCCAGGGTGTATGACCCCCTGTGTATTTTACAATTATTGTATAAACTGAAACAGTTAATTTTAGCAGATGGAAATCAAAAGAGTTGCATTCTCCTTGAGAATTGTTGAGTCAGTCTATCACACATTGTAGATAGTAATGTTTTTGACATGAGGAATTACCATTTCCAAGTTAAGAGACCAGAGCAAATTGTTGACTAATCATATTGACACAGCAGAGATTGGAGGTGGTAATGGTTTTTGGAGTAGGGAATTTGAGTGCATTTTCATTTAAATGTTAAAAGATCAAATTTGTGACTAATCAACTCTCTGGCTTGAAGCTACTTAAACAGCAAAGCAAACTGTGCTAACAATTTTAAATGCATCTCACAAAGAATAATGGGGCATGTCATATACTCTTTCCATATTTTATTTTATGTATACATTTTCTATTATTTCTCTTTCCATCTTCCAAATTTTTTATTTAAAACAAATTTAATGGGGGTATTGCTTTATACATCTATATACATTTTTTTATCAACTCTTTCCATTATACACATTTTTGCTTTAAAACAAATTTATATGCAGTATTGCTTTATGCATTTATTTTCATTGTTGTATTCTCTCTTTGCATTATGCATGTTTTTGCTTTAAATGTTGTTATGCATTAATGGTTTATTAGCCTATATTTGTTGATGTATTAACTTTTTCCATTGTACATGTTTAAAGTGAATTTATAAGTGTTTTTGTTTTATCAGGTATTTTGTTTTAATTGCATTTGTTTAATTTCTTTAACTTGCAATTGACTGAAGGCAATTATTTATATATTGAATTTATTAGCAGTTTCTAGTGCTTAAATCCTTTGTAAGAATTTTTCTTTTGCTTAATATTTATCATATAGCTTGCTGCATGCATTTACAAATGTGTACTTTAAGAAAAACAGAAATGTGTTTTTACAAAACACAGTGTAATGTCTATGCAAACAAATGTAAGCATCCAAGCTAAATAACACACAGTAGAGCAGTTAACCAAAACATGTAATGAAATCAGTCACTATAGCAGACACATGTTTATGAATCTTTGTAAAATTGAGAATTGTAAATGTCACAAAATAATGAGTTAGTAATTACCTCTAGATGGCCTTGCAAATCCCTCATTTATATCCAAGACCCAACAGAGACCATGAGTAAGAGTGTCCGAAAAGTGATATTTGTGACTTCAAGCCTTGCTTATGTATAATTTCTTACAATATTCAAAATATAAATATTCAGTATCTAGGTCAGTTTTTTTTCTAAAATCTATGTATAAACTTAGAAATGACTTAGGTTTTATGCATTCTTAATAGCATAATTTACATATATGCATCAACATGTATATTCATTAGAATTGAAAGATTGATATATACATGTATGTATTTCATACACTAAAAATATGCTACATTGCATCTTATGCAATAAATAATATATGCTGAGAATTTTTAAGAATTTTTAGTAACTAATGAAAACATTGAAATAAATTTCTGCTTATACATTCATTGTCAGTTTTCTTACACATTTTTCCCTCTAAATTTAATTGATTTTTTTAATTATAATTTATTTCAAAAGTTATGAAGAAAAATTTTAAAAATTAATGAAATCATTATATTCATAAACTATTGTTACCAATTATTATAATTTAATGAAATAACATAATAATATATTAATAATAATAATTATAATAATATAATAATATTATGTAATCAAGTTAATTTATAAGGAATGATTAAGGAAACTGCTTAGATATCAAGAAATTTTTCATGTTTGGCAGTAGTCTAATGGTGAAATAAAGCAATTGTAATTACTAAATGCTGATGTTTGTTTTCTTTGTCATGTAAATCATTTATATGATGTTTATATTACGTAAATATGAAATTACTTACATCTTTAATGGTTAATTTTAATTTTTCTAAAAACTATTTTTTAAGGAAGTAGCAAACATTTATTAGCTAAAACTTGTAATTATAATAAAAACAAAATATACATTGAAATGCACGTTTTTTACTCAGTGTAGAATGTATATGCCAGTTCTAATGCAACAAATGAATGAAAATAATATGATCATTCTTAAATTAATCTGAAAATTTAAGCCACAAGGAAAGATTAGCAAGCTGCAAAAGAGTGTACTAATTATTAATTAGAGGCAATGCTATCTGATTGGGTCATAATCATACTACACAAGCAAGTGATAATACGCTGATATCTGTGATAGAGTTCCACACAATTATGTAATTGAAATATAAAATACAAATTTTCAGTCAAAATAATATTTTAAAAACATGGAGAAACAATCATAGTAAACTACTATATACATAGAGATAATCCTAACATTTTACTGGCTAAGCAATGAAATGATACGCAGTAAGCTTTTTTCAAAATTTTTTGCAAAATATTATTTTGAATGTAGTATGATAAGCATAGAACAGTGAATCCGCAAGATGGCGCATTTTTTAATTTCTTAGTATGATGGCTTTGTAAGTTGCATGTTTTTATTAAAATAAATATATGCGTTTTGAAGTTCTTAAAATCAAGTGTACTTAGGAAATTTGGTCATTTGATTTGGTAAGACTATTTAAATCAATCATCTCACTATGAAAGAGGGAAGCTGCCCCTTTTGTTCCCCTCATGGCGCCATGATAACAGTCACTATATAATATCATAGCTAATCTAAACCTAATATTTATTTCATTATGTATCAATTCATCAGTAAATAACCCACTTTATCGTTGCTTTTGCATTTTCCTGATATTGATGCTATTTTATCAGTGTATCATTATGAAAATCAATCAAACATAAAAGTTTTTATCTCATTGTATAATATCAATACCTGTTATAACAGAGTGTGAAAAATAATTGAAAGTTGAACTAGGATCAGCACAAAGGTATTTACGCAATTCATTTTGTAGATTAAGTGAGCCTAAACAAATAATCTATATTCAGATATATATTATAGCAATTACAAATTGGTAATTTATCTGACTACCGTGAAAAAATACATTTAAGTAACTTAAAATACAATCTATGCAATATATCTAATAAGATATACACTTGCCTAAATTGGAGCATACAGAATATAATGACTTACCATGGAAATGCTACAAGCTTGTTCATAACGTTGTTACATTGAACGATAAAATGTGGAGTTTCTCCAAAATTATATATTTGATTGGTAATCTTACTATATATTTACTAAAAATTTCTTCTCATTTAGTATTTTCCAGCACCACACCCTTTGCATACTTTAACAAATATTACTTTTAAAAACCAATAAATGCTTTCTGCTATATGTATTATCTTTAAAAAAATGGTAGTGCAGTGGTAGTCAGCTGCAGTAAGTCCTGAACATACACAATTTTCATTGTCATATTGGATTAAATATTTTGATAAATGCAGTGGCGGCACGTGCATTCAAAAGTTAGGCAAGCAAATTTTTTATGTAACCAAATTAGTGTAAATATTTGTAAATAATAAACCATGAAAAATTTATTTATAAATGAAATCCCCGAGGCGATTTTTCTGATAAATTTCCCCGTAATATTATTGTAAAAATAAGATTAGTACTGCAGTCCTCTTAATAAATCATATTTTCAAGAAAAATTGCTATGGATTTCTGTAGTTTTTTCCTCTAATCGGTTATTTTTGAATTCGTTTAAAATTTCTTTAAGCAGAAATTAATCATTCTGCAATAAGCCGCTGCTTAAAATCCAATAGGTGGTATACTTCAAATATTTACAAATTTTCGGAAAAGCAGTCAATAAATCGTGCATTTCAAAATATTGAATAAGAATTTTGTCGATTACAATAGAAGGCATGCTGATAATAGGAAACTTGAGAAATTTTTCAAGATTGAGAATCTTAGAGTAGTAATTTAGAGCAGAAAATGGCAGCTCATGGAAATCTCATTTCAATTGATTACTGTTTTTTAAATTACATTTCAAAATATGTTTCTCTTAAAATATCTACAATATATTTGATTTTTTGAATGAATTGGTTGCACATTGGTAAATAATTTTTTCATTAACAATTCTTATAAATTTTCTAAATTTTGTAAAGGAAAAACAAATGGATGCCGTTTTATTTTTAAAAATATTGTACAAGGAATCCGTGGGATAAAGATGCGAAAAAATCATTATCTCAGATAGAATAGGAGCTCACTCAAATTTCATTTGTTTCCGGCACTGCTTCAATAGAAAAATGCTTCTGATAGATATTTAATTATTATTGTATTCAATGAAAATATTTCACGTGGTTCTTTTACAAGGGAAATATTTCAGTGTGAAGCAATGTGTGGCCTGCTTCCTTTGTTTGAAAAATCTTCGCGCGATGAAGAAAACAGATATAATTTAATCATTTAAGCTACTGTAGGTCAGCATTAAGGCATCTGCTTGCTGTGGCGCAATCGTTTAATTATTTTTATAGCAAATCATAATGATAATTATGTCTTATATTCCAATTATAATATTACTTGATTCTTGAATGTTGTTTTAAAGCAAAACTAATAATTTACGATTTGTACATTTGTATAGATATAAATTTATGCAATTAAGAATGAAATTCATTTATTAGAAAATTATTGGGCAAGCACTGCTTGCCTTGCTTACACGGACGATCCACCTATGGATAAATACAAATTCCTAATTCAATTGGTTTCCACTCACTTGCAGTCGATTTATTTTACATGTATTATGCTAACGGAATATCAGATTTTAGGAAAAACAAAAACTAACTATTCAAATAAATATGGAAACATATTGCATACTCCTATTTAAAACAATCACAAGCTATTATTAAATATAATTATTTGAAAGGCTTGCAAAACATTTTTATAATTGCACTAAACAATCTCTAATAGCATCTCTAATATATCGAAGATCTTTGCACTTTCCCATTAAGTAGATCACTTCATCTATCTTGTAAGTCACTCGTTCATTACAGGCGCAGTCCAATAATTTTGAACTTCCTGTATTGATGAATATTCCAAAATTGTTCGCATGTTGACCTATCTCATAAAAATTCAGGGAATCCAATCCGAAGAATCTATTGTCTCTGATAAATATTTGTTGAAGATCTGGAGAAGACAGTGTGTTAAGTAAACTACTTGGCAAAAACGATATTTTATTTGATGCCAAATTTAAAAATTGTAGCTTAAGCAATCCAGAAAAATCGCCTTCAAAGAATTGAATTTCATTAGCGGATAGATGCAGCGATCTTAACTCTTTCATTTTTTTAAAGATGCTTAACTTGAAGGTGGGGAACTGATTAATTGAAATGTCAACTTGTTGAAGTTGGGTGCAATCCGTCATCATAAGTTTGGTAGAACTCATTTTCATCCCATTTAATGTTAACTTCTTCAAGTTCTGCAAACAGTTGAAATTTAACACGTTGGTATCCATGTTAACTTGAACACTCGAATAAATGTATAAATCCTGTAACTTATTATTTAACAAGCAAAATATGTCTTCTTTAAATGTAACATTGAAATTTATGCTAATCTCTACACGTTGTCTCCCTGAAAAGTTTTTGAAGTTGAATTTATCTTCATTGTGCATGTTAATAAAGATAAAGAGATGATCTACGCTTGAACATGTGCTAATTGTATCTGAAAAATTCTTTTGTGCGCTTTGTCCCATTCCAATATTACTAGAGGAAGCTACCTAAAATTAGCGTTTAAATAGTTGAAACAGTGTAAGTGTATATAATTGTTAGTTTTATGACTTATAATTACCATGTCGAATGAAACAACAACCCAAGTAATTATTTGTACCAATTCCATAAATGTACAAATTTTCTTACCAAAATAATGAGAGCAAGCAACATAATTATAAGTTATAACAGGAAATGATATCTGAATAAAGTTTTAAAACCTTCGTTTGATGTTGATAAATATTTATAGTTTCTAGTTAGAATGTCAGGTGTTGTTTCTTGTGTTACTATATTATTTTTACAGGGAAAGTGAATTCTGATCAACTGCCGTTAAATTTGAGATTTTACAAAAGTTTAAGCTTTGGTAAATAAATATTAAAAGCTTCATGAAATATAGTCATCTTCATGAGGGAAGTGATACACAATCATTCTTTATTTTTGAAGAACTAGTGCATTATGAAAAACTTTCTTTGAACTTATTTCAAAATTCTGCAATTTTATGCAATTATATAGTGGAAAAGCAATTTCACCATTTTATAAAACTTCGTGGCGGTGTTTGTTTGAATTAACTGGTCAAGATTTGAGGTTGATTTATAAATAAATCTTTTGAATGCACTAGTGATTCACTAAAAAGTGGAGCGTTTGAAAGCTATTAATATATATATATATATATATATATATATATATATATATATATATATATATATATATATATATGCATAAATATATAAATATATGTATATATATATAAAATAATATATTAAAAATATGAAATACAATATGATAACTTCAGTAACATGTTAAGCATCAGTAACATGATTAATTCATCCCTAACATATTGTGGTTTTCCCGCCATCTTTCTTCTTTCACCTTTCTGGTTAGCCACAGTTCCTATTAACCTCCACTTCCTTAATATTTTGCTGATAGTTGACTCTGCATAATGATTATTATAGGATTCTTCTAGTTTAGCTTTGATCTTTTTGCATCCAAGTCCTGTATTTGCATACGTTGCAATTGCCCATCGAATATTAATATGAATAGCTGGCAGAGAATTTTAGTAATTTAATATATAAGAACTGATATGTTCTCTAAATGATAAAAAACGATTGCAATCCTGGTTATAATTAGTTGTGGTAATAATTATATTACTAAATTAGGGATGGCGGTAGGAAGAACTTATGAAACGTGGCATATATGATACCTTGGCCATTGAGCATAGTAATCATCAGAATGTTGAAATATTTTAAGAGGGGAGGTGGGTTGCTTCAAAAAAAATAGTATTATTACTACAGTGATTATATACCATTTTTTTTCCATAAAACATTGCATAAATTGATGTAGTAAATGAGATTAACAACATTTTAAATGAAATTCGTGTAAAAACTTGTCAATTTTTTAGTGAAACTCCAGTAGTTTTGTAAAACGTGTAAAAATACATATGCAAATTAAAATAAACACAGATTTCATCTTCATATAGAATTAATTTTTATGAAGTATTTGGATAAAAGAAGTTTGTTTACATCCAAACAGCTAATTACAATAATCGATTTCAGAGCAAAATTGGCATTTAAGTTTTGCCAAGCCCAGTTAATAATAAAAAATCTGGAGATTAAACATATAGATAAATCGTGGTCAGTTATGCCAACAATCGTCATTATCTCACTTAACATTACAATACTATAAATGACAACATTTTTATGTTTTCAATAAAAATCTAAGCAAAGGATTAAAATATAAGCAGTTTCATTTGTAAAAAGAGGAGACACACCTCATTTACATTGTGCGCTCTGATTTTTGAGATTTTGTTAATTTGTGCGATGAAGTTGTTTAACAATTTTAAGAAGAAACCCGACAAAAAACTAAAAAATCTCTGAGCAATTTATGTTTAATCTATGCACAAATCTAATACTATTTGAAAATTTTTGTCTTCATTGGTAACAATTGCGAAACTTCACATCGATGCTATTGGTAGCCAAATGTAATCATTTACAGTAAGAGACAGTGGATTATCATCCTACATCGATTTTATTGATGCAGATTTTACAAAATGCCAAAATCCAAGTATTTACAAGTATCGCACTTGTCAAGTATAAAGTAGAGCTAAGTATACGTAAATGAAAAAAAAGCATCTAACAGCTTAAATGTTATTATGCCATTTTCTTCAAAAGTGTCTGCTTTGATAGGTATGTGAATGTATAAGAAAATTAGTAGTTACAAAATTTAGGGTTACCTTAAATTTAAAGGAAATCCTAAAAGCTAAACATATAAGGTAAATTGAACACCTTTTTTAGGAAAGAGACATCCCATTAGTAGCTTTGAACCAACACAGTTTCTTGAAATTTGTGATTATTGTCATTTGTAATTTGATGGTTGTTCATAAAGGAATCCATATTTAGGGGACATTTGAATTGCAGATATTGTTTGAGTGATTTGTTATTAATCATCATTTTATAACAAGTGAGTTACGTTATATGATATTTTTTTGTAAACAGGCAGAATGTGTTAATTTCTGTAAATTTAAGTTTTCTACATCCTAGCTCACAGTTTCTTTTTGTTTGATTATTTCAGATTTCCCCGACCGTCCATTTGATTAACCTTTATTTTAGCTTTTTTCAGGATAATTAACTTTTCCATAAATTGCCCCTTTTATTTACATTTATTGTTCTTATTTTTAATAAGATAATTATGATCATATTTCCTTAGTGTATCATTTCAGCATTAAGGTAAGATATTTTTTATGATTATTACCCTTCATCTGATTGGTAAATAAGGATAGTTATAAGGATCGGTACGGTTAGGAAGCGCGGTTTGCATGCCGCTATAACTACTGCATTTTCTTGTCTGTAAAATGAGCTGATATTTAGGTCTTGGAAATGGTTCATCGCTTCGGCCGGAGGCGTTGGTTCAGTAAGAAGAAGTTTGAATTAATTTGTTCTCGGAATATCTGTTATTATAATTAAAGAATCAACATGCCCATATTTTCTCATTCAATAGAAAAACATATTTAATTATTAGTTTCATCAATTGTTTACCTCTACCATAAGATCAGCATTCTACAAAATGACTTTGATTTTCAGCGCTTGGATTTGTTATTGGATGAAGTGAAAGCTATTAAATTGGTATCTTTGAAAATTTCATTAAAGTCCTCCCCAGCCAAATTCAGTGTTAACAATCTGTGAGAGAAATTTTCTTTATATAGTTCCCCACATGTGCTTCAGTTGGTTTTTAAGATGCGTATCCATGGGATGGATAAGTAAGAATAAAAAATTTAAAATGTTTTGTGTAAATACTTGTTAATTACTTCTTAATAAGTTGTTTAAATTTATTTATATTGAGTGAAATTCTACACAAGGTAGACCCTCAAAAATAAACAAAATTTGCAGTTAAAACATTATACAATTCTTAAATGTCTAAAAATCATTATAAAAATTTTTTGTCATATAATCAATTTGAGATTGTAAATATCTGCGATTAACATGTCACGACTTATTTAAAGATTGCTATGGCCACTTTAACCAAATCTACCGTGATAGCCTAGCAAATACCTGCAGAAACCACAATAATAATACTGTAGCTACCAAGCAATGAGTATCGAAATTGTGTCGGATGAAATGACATTGTCCAAAACAGAGATCGCGCAAAACGAGAGAATGCAAATTTTTGCAGAGAAGTATGGTCCATATCAAGGTATTGGAAAATCAAAGCGAAACACAAATAGCTTATGAAACAATGAGATCGGCTGTTATGGGGGATGAAAATCACTCTTGGAGTTAGATATACATGGGACATTAAAATCTCGTAACATGAGAAGCCCCCATAAACAGTTTTAAGTCGTCTGCTTAGGTTATTTAATTAAGGTTTAAAATTGATTATAGCTATAATTCTGATTCAAAAGTGTTATAATTAAATTCGCTAGATGGCTAAGAGTAAGTCAAGGCATAGTAGTATAACATCAAATACGAAAATTGCTCCAAATGTTATTGGTTATAATTTAAAGAAGTAGGACTTCTAAGGGTTACTAAAATTTATAAAAAAATATCTATATACACGTATTTCAACATTGAGAATGAACTCTTCACTGACGAGTATATATATGGAATCTCCATCTACATTGCAATCACTAGTGGCTGTTGCTATCAATTTCGTAGGAATTGGATTAAACAGTGTTACCATTTACATGTTCTTTAAGAAAAAAATCAATCCCTCATTTACAAACAAAGTTCATGTTAATTTGGCATTTGGAGAATTTGCATGGGCCTTTTCAATCATTTTGAGGATATGTCTACCCAAAGTCAAACGTCAACCGGAAGCATTGTTGGGCAAGCTGTATTGTAGACTCTTCTATTCTACTATACTAATGTGGTGGTTTATATGCACTCTATACAATCAAATGAATTTGATCTTAGTGGACAGGTAGGCTACTAAGCAAACATAATGTTGTATTAAGTGCATATATATATATGTATACATACACATATATATATATATATATACAGTGGCAGAATCAGGATTTTGAATCAGTGGGGGCAATATATAGCTTAGGGGAGCAAACGAAAGGTGTCAAAAAATTAGTGGTACTAATATTTTTGGGTAAATTTCAACAAAACTTACAGAAATATCATATAATTTTGGCACTCTCAATTTTATATTTGTTTTGCATTATTGTATGTACTGTAAAAGCCATATTAAAATATGACAAGCATGTACACTTAATCCAATAATAGTTTCTAATGTCTATGTATGTACTTTTTATCAATCATTAGGAAATTCCATTGAATAATGTTTGAGGATACTTCTGTTTCCTAATTCATTCAAAAGATGGCTACCTTCATTTTTTTGAAATAACATAGGTAAAGGAAGATTTCAAAAAACATGACTTGAAGTACATTTTTTCAAATGCAATTCATTCACTACAATCCTGGTTATAATTAGTTGTGGTAATAATTATATTACTAAATTAGGGATGGCGGTAGGAAGAACTTATGAAACGTCATATTTGATATTGTGGCTAAAAACCATGCTGAAAACGGATGACAGAATCCTTGAATTTATCCATTTTTATGATGAAACATGACGATTGGTTTTGGAAGAATAAATTTTACCATTACTATTTTAGTTCAAAATAAACCCTTATTGCAATTCTTAGAGTACACATATTTTATCAATGCGTAGCTTTTTAAGTTAACAGTTGATTTTGAATATTTTAGTGGAAGTGTAGTAGTTTTGTAAAACGTGTAAAAATACATATGCAAATTAAAATAAACACAGATTTCATCTTCATATAGAATTAATTTTTATGAAGTATTTGGATAAAAGAAGTTTGTTTACATCCAAACAGCTAATTTTAATGATGGCCAAGTATTGATATATTCGCTTCTTTTGTATTTTCATTTCATTCCACACGTTCTACAATGCCAATACCAGACCCAATTAAACTCCTGGTCCTGCAGGACTCTAATATGGAAATGAATAAAAAATAATTCATTAATTTCCTTTATAGAATTATCTATATTTACATTAGTAATGTTAGCTTGCAAATGTTGATAAAAATGTCTAAAGTGCTAGCATATATCTTGCTCTGCTACTCCTATAGATCCGCCACTATATATATATATATATATATATATATATTAAACAAACAGCAAAATGTCTGTTTTAAAAGTTTAACTAAAATCTTGACAGAATTTTAGATATTTGAAATTTTGAGATTATTTGGACGTCCTTTATGTCCAAACAGCAAATGAAATCATTTTTCCATTAATTTATTAATAGATTCACAAGAAACTGACTTTTCTAAGTCAATGGGTCACTAATTTAAACGTTAATGTTTTTAGAAGTTCTTGCAAATTCCATGCTAAAGCTTGAAAGCGTATTTTAAGTGATACTAAAATTTCAAAAAATAGTTCGATTATATTTTGTATACATTTGGAACAGTTTCATACTAGCTAAAAATGTTGTGGGACATTTCCATTATCTTGCAGACTGGTAGTTGCAGTGGAAATCGCACGTTGTTTAAAACAAAGTTAATCGATTCATTCCTTTTAAAAAAATAAACCGTTTTTTACATTTTAAATGAATTGAACAACAAACCTAAAATGTTTCCTTATATGCCTAACCCATTGAAGAGTGCCGTGCGCAAAGTCGGGTTTCATATTAAGTTTTGAAAAAATTTAACACGATCAAACAGTTTAATCTCCCTCAGAATCTTAGTTATCTGCGTGATTTGCACATTCTACTTTTAATATATTTTTTGGGCATACGCTGGCTTATATATGTTACAATATTTCCTCAATTTTTGGTATTAGAGCTGGACATGGGTCACATAATATGATAATGACCCAGGCCACCCTCAGTATCATGACCAATTTGACCCAACCCAAAGTTTTGAAAAGTCCTGAATTGATCTATCCTTTATTCTCATTGAATAACATCAAGCCCCATAACTGCTGTATTGATACACCAAAGCTTAACAAACTATTTCCACAATATATAGATTGGACAAAATATTATATTATATTACAGTATATTACACTATATTGCATTGTGCTACATTATATTATATTCTAATATATAATATTATATGATATTTTATTATATTGTATTATAGTATATTACACAACTGATGCGGAAGTTAAACAATTGTTGCAGTAAATAAATATTTTTCTTACTGCATATATGGTTCCTTATTACGTGTACCTAAAAGAAGTATTTTAATTAACACAAACAAAAAGCAATGTCATAATATTAGTAATAATAATGATGGGTAATAGTCCACATGATAGTGACCCATGACCCAATTGACCCATTGACCCTTAAGTCACTGACCCGTATTTAGCCCGGTTTAGGATAGCTACTATTTAATCAAACAAAAAACTGCTTTTTAAAAAATTGCTATTTTTCTACATAGAATAAATTTACATTTTTGGATGCACAATATAAATATTCAGAGTTGTGAGAGATATTCAATGGTTTTCCTCAAAGTTACAAGAGTATAGCAATCCATTAGAAATCAACATCTTCTAATTGATCACTTAGATGGCCTGAATTGAAATATTGTACTTTTAAAAAATTCAAACAATCTGATATATTAACAAATCAGTTCAGCTGGAAAAATTGCACATCACTGGTTAGATATTAAATTATGGCTAATATAATATTCATTTTTGAAAATATGCTTGAATAGTCAATTTTGTGGATTTTTAATTAAAAATCGCATTGAGAGTTAACCAAATGTAACTAAGTTGCAGTATTATATGAATCGATGTAAATGCAGTGTTGTTTCATTTCTTAATTGGCAAAATCTAGTAATATGATCCACAACGTTTTTTTCAAATGTCTTGAATTTATTGCTTTTTTGGTAAATATAGAATAATTTGAATATATCTAGTAAAAAATTTAACATAAAAAGAAAATTGCATGCCTGTGTATTGAAATCAAAAGTCCCTCTTAAAATATTCACACCTATGTTTATCATAATAAAACTCTAAGCATAAAAAGTGTATTCTTGAAATATTTAAATTCATAAAATAACAATTTTTGCAGTTTTCTATAATTTAATTTCGAGCTGGCAGAGAGCTACAATGCAGGATATAAATTGATTAAAATTTATATCACTAAATTCACTGTCAAATAATGAAACATGTATCGTAGCATTTCAGCATTCTTTGCAATAATGCATTAAATTATGTTCACCACTTCAGATGATGACACTAGAGATAAAATCGGGTTGACTTTTTTTGCCCCAATATCCTAAATGTAATAAAAATTTTATTACTAATATTTTCAAAAAAAATATTTGCTTTTTTGCTGTCATTGCATTAACATAATAATAGCAATTTCTATGCTTTGATGATCATAAACTTAGAAGTAAATGTATTCAAAATAGTAAAATGAAAATTTCATATAACATCTGATCTAATCATCCAAAAGTCTTTCATACGATTAGTCATAGGGTTTCTCATTGTTCCATGTACATCCAATTTAATGACTACTATTCATCATGTTATAACATCCGATCTAATCATCCAAAAGTCTTTCATACGATTAGTCATAGGGTTTCTCATTGTCCCATGCACATCCAATTTAATGACTACTATTCATCATGTTATAACAATTTTCAAAAATTATTATTTATCAGTTTCCTGCAGTCCATTAATGGTGCNTTTCCTCAAAGTTACAAGAGTATAGCAATCCATTAGAAATCAACATCTTCTAATTGATCACTTAGATGGCCTGAATTGAAATATTGTACTTTTAAAAAATTCAAACAATCTGATATATTAACAAATCAGTTCAGCTGGAAAAATTGCACATCACTGGTTAGATATTAAATTATGGCTAATATAATATTCATTTTTGAAAATATGCTTGAATAGTCAATTTTGTGGATTTTTAATTAAAAATCGCATTGAGAGTTAACCAAATGTAACTAAGTTGCAGTATTATATGAATCGATGTAAATGCAGTGTTGTTTCATTTCTTAATTGGCAAAATCTAGTAATATGATCCACAACGTTTTTTTCAAATGTCTTGAATTTATTGCTTTTTTGGTAAATATAGAATAATTTGAATATATCTAGTAAAAAATTTAACATAAAAAGAAAATTGCATGCCTGTGTATTGAAATCAAAAGTCCCTCTTAAAATATTCACACCTATGTTTATCATAATAAAACTCTAAGCATAAAAAGTGTATTCTTGAAATATTTAAATTCATAAAATAACAATTTTTGCAGTTTTCTATAATTTAATTTCGAGCTGGCAGAGAGCTACAATGCAGGATATAAATTGATTAAAATTTATATCACTAAATTCACTGTCAAATAATGAAACATGTATCGTAGCATTTCAGCATTCTTTGCAATAATGCATTAAATTATGTTCACCACTTCAGATGATGACACTAGAGATAAAATCGGGTTGACTTTTTTTGCCCCAATATCCTAAATGTAATAAAAATTTTATTACTAATATTTTCAAAAAAAATATTTGCTTTTTTGCTGTCATTGCATTAACATAATAATAGCAATTTCTATGCTTTGATGATCATAAACTTAGAAGTAAATGTATTCAAAATAGTAAAATGAAAATTTCCAGCGCACTATGTTTCGATTTTGAATGGATAAGAACAATATCAAATCCAATTTTAAAAATTATATGTTTGAGAAAAATTTGACAAAGATCAGAAATAAACCACACAAGCTCTATTATGATATACAAACATGATAGAATCCCTTTACAATTCATAGTTTAAATTGTTGTATTATTGTATATAATATATGCATTACATTAAAGTTCAATTTCAATTTTCAAAAATTATTATTTATCAGTTTCCTGCAGTCCATTAATGGTGCGACAATGGCCCCATTATTCGCATTTCTAGATTGATCTACAATCTAGCGGACAAATATAAATAATTATTTACAATTATGCCCGATCAAATTAAATTCTCATATCATAACCAATGAAATTATTTACTCTTCAGTCGTTGATAACGCAATCTCATAGCATGCAAGCTCTTGTTATTATGAGCATGTATAATGAATTGTATGCAGCATGATGTTTCATCTATTAGAAAATATGCTATATGCACACTTCCAACTGTGCTCTTAACTCAACCAAATTGTGACTTACAATTTAAGAGAATACTATTTCAAAATTGTACTAAATTTTAAAATTTTGTTAAATTTTGCTTATTGTTATCATTTAAAAACAAGATATTCTTTCAAATTTTTACTAAATGTTTGTTTGGTGGATAGGATCTCAAGGATAACTTCTGTCCTTTGTAGGGGTTGTGTTTGTTGAAACAACAGCATGTGAACTGCTAACAATGTAAAGTGGTGTTTTCCATATAAATGTAATGTTCTGCTATCAAAAATCTACTGTTTGATATCAATGGCCGATTAATGGACCATTATTGACTCACCAATACTTCATTATCGGCTATCATCACTGACCCATTAATTTCCTACGGTCATTTGTCATTAATGGCAACTACAATGGCCGTCTCACAATAAGATGTAACTTAGTATATTTAGGTTCATTGCTATTGTAATGCCATTGAGGTATGCAGTGTTTAGAACATCGAAGCGAATTTTCAAAAGCTTAATCATTTTTAGTTATGCTTTTGGATTTCTACCTGCTGCAGCAATGCTCACACTCTCACGGACTGTGAGTAACAGTTGCATGTACTATATGGAACGTTCAATTGGTTCGTTAGCTCTCTTTCTATTTGCACTTATTCTTACAGGAATTCTAACACTCTTGACTTCATTAATTATTTGAAGGTTTCTTCAAAAACGAAAGAAGATGAAGCACTCAATTTCAAAAACTCAAAACCTGGTTACAAGATCCTCCCTTCTTCTGGTGTTTGGATTCATGATCTGTATGTATCCAGCACTGATCTGTTCCACTCTTTTAGACTTGGCTGAAAGAAGAAACATTAACATCACAGAGAAATTGAGGGCACATTTGGTGTGGACTACGTTTATTATGATAAATTGTCGTATTATATGGAACCCAATTATTTATATAACCCAAAATACAGAAATGCGAAAAGCATTAACAAAACAACTTCTGAACATCATAGGGCGATCAGATTACCATGTCTATTATCTGTAAAATATATTCTTTTGTTTTGAATATGAGAATGCAGTAAATCCAACCAAATTACAATTGCCTAAATAAATCAAATAAATGTATTTTTAAGGTTAGGAATTGGACATTGTTAGGAAAAATGTCAATTTAAAAGTATATGAGATAATTCTCAAAGCTGATCGAATATAACGTAACGTATCAAAAGCTATGGAGCTTATCTATCCCATTAAAGAATTTTCAGAAGAAGGTTATAAGATATTGTACGCTTGCCCCTGAAGATCTGCCATTGAAGTTAGGTAGCGTCTCTATGTGTGGACGCACTTATGATGGTGCTACTTGTCATTATTATATATATAT
>CABFPE010000449.1:31955-81675 GCA_900660155.1 Hofstenia miamia
GCCCCTGAAGATCTGCCATTGAAGTTAGGTAGCGTCTCTATGTGTGGACGCACTTATGATGGTGCTACTTGTCATTATCGTATATATATATATATATATATATATATATATTAGATTCATTTTAATAAACTACCAGAATTTTCTTAATACAACAACCACAACGTGATTTAAAAGTGAACAATCCCTGTTACTTCTTTTGTCATGCATTGCAATTTGAGTATTATTTCGCTAAAATAGTGTTACTTTTTAATACGCTTGAGAAGTCAGTTTCATGGATATTAAATTCAAAAGTAATTAGTTTAAGCAAAAATAATTCAATTGTTGCACACATTAAATGAAATAATTTACTCGTTTTCCATGAGTATTTACTAGCAAACTTGAAGTGTAGTCATTATCTATGCACAGTGGTGGCGAATGCAGAGTGCAGAAGGGGGATTTGCCTCCAACATCGTAAGAACAACTTTCAATAAAACAACCCTACATTTTTTAATTTAAGCACTAAAGCTCCTCTTCGTTTTTTAGTATTCTGATTAATAAGCGTAACTTGCCTCCTCTGACCAAAATCAGTTTCTCCTACTAATAACTTCGTAACACAATAGTGACCCTGCATAAGTGGATACTGGATCACAGGGTCAATCGGGTCACTGCCTTTGAGCAGGTCGATGCCACACCGGGTCTCAACTAGTATTCAGTTAACCCGGTAACTACTATTTAAAATATTAACATGTACAAATCATACACTATTTATTATCGTAATGCAGGGGAGGATAAAGAAAAATTTTTTTAGAGGGGGCCCAATGTAGAATAAAATGATAAGTGCATAATTGGGTACTAAGGAGTGCACAAACTATTAAAATTTCAATTTTTCAAATTCATTATTATGCATGGACTTCCCTCCATCTACTGACTCCAAAAATGCAGGCATAGAATTTGTGAAATTTTTCAAGACTCAGTGAAAGAATTTTCAAATTTTTAAGAGATTTTTACATTATGCACTACAAAATAGAGCAATGGCATAAGATTAAATAGATAACAAAAGTTTCACCTAATGGTATAAATGTGTGATTAGTCCTAAATTCAATCAATGTTGTTAAATATGTTGATAAACTTCAAGAAGATTACCCAATTAAAAAATGTAAAGTTTTTGCAAAAATCAATAAATTCTACAATTTAAAAAACAGTGTTGTCAAGCCCGTGGCTCGCATTTGCAAGTTAGGAGGCTATGGCCCCGCAAAGTTCAATAAATTAATCATAGTTTTACTCATATAAAATAGTTTCATATTTTTCATTGCATTTTTTGATAGAATGACATTAGCATTTTATATATTTTAGCTAAAATATATTCACTCTAGCTTAGTTACAGAATATTAAAATTAATACTATTATTATGTTTTTTTTATTATTATTATTTAATAGCTTTATTTAACTCTGTATGCACATACATGAATATATACATATATACACAATATTTACAAATGACATATATATATATAGGCAAACATGAATTACACAAAGGCTAAAATATGCTANATAATTTAATCACTATAGGTTTATGTGTCACGGAGTAGTAATCGCTATGCTCACTAGTATTTTTCTAACGTAAAATTATTTAAAATCTTCTGCAAAAATTAAAATGCCCCACAGAAAAGAAAGGAATCTTAACTAAAAGAGTTAATAAATTTCCAAAATTAAATATATGTACATGTCTATAAGTTATATTTTAACAAAATTAAATAATATTTAACATAAAAATTATATGCGTTTGTGATTTTTTAAAAACAAAATGTTAATTATTGTTAGCCAATAGGAACATCACTGAGAGAATGGGAAGATTTGCAATGATAATGAACATCAAGCTTCATTTCAGTGTTTTTTCAGATAGACAGCGGGATACTGTATCATTTTCATTTTCTGAACAGGAAGATTTTTGTGATTTTAGTTTTCATTAGATTGCTACCTGATTTTGTAATTGTTACACCAAAAGTTAACTGCATTATTCATATATTATACACCTTTGCAATTTTTTGAAACACCTTCACTGATTCTTTCACTCGATAGAGAATGTGAAAAAATGTGTATATATATATATATATCTATATATGTATAATCACATGTGTTCTTATTCACTGGCATCTGAATAGGTGATTAGGAATACTTTTCAAATATAAAAAAAAGTCCTGAAAACTAAATATTCTAAATTTTATTGAAATTTAATCTCATCATCTATAGAACAGATTATAGTGTAAAAGTTCAATAAGTACATTTTACAAATTTAAAAAAACTGTTTTTAACGGTACTAAGGAATTGTTGTTTGAAATATTTATTGTACAATTTTAATGAACTTCTTATTTTAGATAGAGCACGGTTTCCCCATCGGCTCCCCTTTATATCCGCCTTGTCGTAATGCATATATAAATTACTCGTAATTCTTACTCCATTACTCTTTACCTTACTTACCTAGAAAATCACAAATATGTAAGTTTTCAATCAGTTGGATAACACTGGTCAACATGATTTCATAGGTTCTATAGGTTTATAGGTTCTATATCAAACTTGTATAATTTGAGGAAGCTAATTTCAAAAATGCATCTCATTCTTGTTAGTTGGCTTGAGTTAGCATTCAATTTTGACTGAAGACTCTTAACTATTTCTGTTATTAAAGAATACTAAGTTATCGATGTTTACTCTTAAATTTTAACTAACAATCAAAAGCCTCAGATTTCTTAAAATTTTTTCTAAGAATCGAAAGAGTAAGAATGATTCTAATCAATTTTGCTTTATATGGGGGAGACGTCTATATCTAGTAGAATAATGAATGTTATTGGCGTACGCAAGGGCTGAAATAATAGTGATGGCCCAGTCAGGTTTTCAATATTGTGATTTATTGGCTAAATCAAAAAAATTTCCGCAAACTATTAATAAAATGGAAAAAATAATATGCAGAATTGCATTCTTAGAGTCTATTTTTTTCAATCCTTTCAAAATTTTACATTTGTGATTGATTTACTTAGTCATGACTGAGATGTCCCCCGTCAGGAAGTCCTTTTTCTGGACTATGTTAAATCTCATATTTCCTGTAAGAGATGTGTAGAAAGTCTTCGTAGGTGGAGTATAAAGTCTATCCTGATATGCAATTCGCTATCAGATCTGTACCTCACGAACTAATGCTTCGAGTACCCAAAGATTGAATCCCTAGTATATTGCAACAATATCAAACGCCTCAATGAAGTCGTGGGCTGGCCTGCATTCCTACGGAGCGGCGATTATTTATTGATTCGTCCACCCAGAGTGTCAAAAGAGTTCTTCTAAACGATGGAAACAAACTAGATTGTGTTCCAATTGCTAGTTCTGTTAAATTTTCAGAAACCTATGACACAATGCATATTGTTTAAAAGTTTTTGACTATATCAATCACAATTAGTTGATGTGCATTGACCTGAAGCCTATTGCTATTATTCTTGGCCTTTAACGCATTTACAACAAATATGCTTGATGTCTATGTATATGGGACAGTAATGCAAATATCAGACATTATCTTCAAAATTATTGAAGAAATTTTCCAAGGTATTTCCTTATAAAGATCATACTTCGAGTCAGTGAAGCTAAGCTGTCGTTAAGCATATTCAATAGTCCCTAGATTAGAGCGTGATGAAGCATGTTGATTTATGAATTGCTTATAGATTGAATAAAAAATGGCTGGTTTGCTTGAAAGTATTAATTGCAGTATAGTGATCGAAGGGAAAATTGTAAATGTAAAGCTCAATTTTTATTACTGACACAATGTTGTGTTGTGTGCACAACAAATATAAAATTCTAACCAACATGCTTTGATATATACCAAGCCCTACTTAAATATTTATAGTAGGTCTTGTATGTACAAAACAACAACGCAGAGTTGAGTTAATCTGAATCTAGATATGAATCGATCGCTCCATAGATACCCAGTGGATATAGATCAGAACATTTGTTGTGTGAATATCCATCTATCATTGTGGATTAAAAATAAAGTAATATAAAATATATTCATCTTTATTGTAAATTTTTAAGGAAAACAGCTTGAAATGAATAATGAAAGTAAACTTACCAACATATTTTACAAATCTGACATTAATATCAGCGAAGTCATCTTTGCATATGATTATATGTTGTAAATCTCTAAAGTTATCTATTTTTTAACCTTTAAGGATAATTTTGAATTGGGTTGAATATGGGTTGAGATCTTATCTAAAAACTATATGTAGTCGTTAACAAGTATAATTAGTTTTTCTCCATTTTTACAAATAAGACAGCATGCAAATTGAGATCTCTTAATGAAAAAAAATGTTCTTATTTTTTATCAACATTTCTTCATTGTACTATCGAAAATATTTGTATTGGAAAATACCATGGTATTGGAGTTGGTATGATTAAAGGAAATCCCTACTCATTCTGTTGTATATTTTATTATTATACTTATGCTAACTGCTTTTTTGACGACTTGGATTTAGTAATACGTGGATCGATGGAAATCCCATGGATGGATCCATAAGAATTAAATGGATCTGGAATTTATCTGAATCGAAAAAAATTGATTCATGGACATGTATGTATATAGGGGACCAATTGAAATATACTCTTACATTGCTATTTGATTATATTTAAAACTGCAAAAATACTTACATTAGACAAAAAGTTATTTTCCTGCAAGAAAAGGCTGGTAAAAATCCCTGTTTAATTGGGGAGTTTCGTCCCACGACCTTCCGATTTCTCCAATAGGATAATTATTTTCTTGAACAATTTCCTCACAACACAAAAAGTTACTATTTTATAACATTTAGATTAGACGTCAAAAGTTTATATTTCTAATTAAATTCAAGATTATTACCCAGTATGTTAACTAAATTAAAATAATTTTCGACTGTTTAAATTATAAAATTTAGGAAGACTAATTGTAGGGGTAACTGCCCCTTTGCCCACATTTCCATCACCACTTGCTTTACTATTAGATTATCTACTTTCAATTAACAAAAACCTTCTTACTTATATAGTACACTACAGAATACTTCTTCTATAAACAGTTGTCAAATTTGTATAAAGGACAAAGTTTGTTTAAGAGGCGTATGTAAGGGGAGGGGACATGGCTAAATTTAAAAAAATAAAAAAATTACAATATAAGATCGTGAAATACATTTTTATTGTCTATTTTCTCAATATCCTAAAAAAATTGCCTTTGTTCAGGACGAAAATGTCTTTCGCGTCAGAGAATCCGCCGTAAACTCCTGATTGGTTTTACAAAAGGGTATACTCGAGGGGTGTTGCTCAGGGGCTCAGCCCATCTTGTTGAATTCGTTTGGGGACTCAATCATCCCCATTGTTAAAGTTATTATTGTGTGAGGTGTTGGATTTTATTTGTTGAAAAACTAAATTTGGTCCAAATATACAGCTCTCAAATTTCGAACCCCTCTTGTTAATTACTTAAGAGTAAAACTCGGCAGGGGCGTTGTGCACCAAAAAAGTTAGGGGGCGTGACTGCATGTAAGTGTTAATGTAACTATACTTTACTTTTTAAAAAACGTAATGCTTAGAAATCCCACAACATTATTTCACTTGCCAGGAAACGATTTATTCATTCCCATTTAACTTAAACCTATAGCCCGAGTAATCGAAATTGAAAAGAAATTTGATAAATCTTCAATTATTATAGCAAATTGAATCTAATTTTAAAAATTGATTAACTTTTAATCCAAATTCGAAAAAAAGGAAAAATGAATGTCAAAATTCATGGATTATAGCACAAAAGTAATGACAGGGATTACACTAAGATATAAATCAAAGACATTCAAGGTTTAAGCTTAACAAATAAACTACTGTAGTACATATGAATTAATACATTGAAAATGTGCACTAACGACGTAGAATATCACTCCAGAAGACCTTAACTACAGACTTTAAGTCCATATTCTTTGTTTTCTCAATCTCGACTGGTTCAGTGTACTGCAGAGAACATTCTTGACAAATTTAAGCGCAGAAAAGAATCGCTCACAAGAGTAAGACATAACGGGCATATTCAGAATCACTGGTATGCCATGGATTGCATTGGGTAAAGCTTGTCTAGTTCAGAAGAAGTTATATAAAAGTAAATAGAGTGAATGCAGTTTGCGTTGACATATTCAGGGACAGAGCCTTTATCGACAAGCGGTATTCCACCTTGAGGGTTTCTATATTGCTTTGTTGAAAGTACAAAAAGCAGGGGCCCAGGTATCCGGGGGTGATGCATCCCCCGATTATTTTTTCTCAGGGGGCAGCAAAATGACCATTTAACAAATGTTGCGATACATTCATTTTGTTTTCCACTCATTTTCTAAATTCATAATGCAGTAAGTGTATCTCTTTCAAAATTTTTGCGAAATATGTATTTGAATAAGTGATTTGTGCTTTCTCTGTAAATATAATACTTGAATGTCAGTCATTACAAGGGCGACATATTATCTATATTTTCAACTTATTGATTTGTTCTATTCTTTTAACCTAAACAAAAAATTAGCTTAAATATAGCCTAATTAGGATTTCAGGGAACTCTTTTATTAGACCTAAGTAGCTTATTTTCTAAGCAGTTTTCAATTCGGAAAGTTTATATTTAAAATTTTCTATTACTAATCTGCATTTCTATTCTAGCTTTGAGAATACAATTAATGTTTGGAAGGTCTAACAATTTGTATCCAATACCATAGAGGAATCAAAAAGGTGCAATATAACCCAAGGTGTTAAATACCAATCATTACCTCGTCAATCTCAGTTTTCTATCCTATGTTTCATGGGCGTATGTAGAATTTTCTAATAGGATTACATCTCTATCGTGATCAAATAAGTGACGAAAAAGACGGTGAAGCCCCAAAAAAATTGATCAAAATATTCAAAAATAGATGTTCATTTTTAAAATATTTTAATTTTGGTTTAGCCAATCAAAATCATTTTTGAAAACCTCCTCCTTTTCTTACTACTGCTGTTTTTTATTTAGTCTCAATTTCATCTTTGTATTACTTTGTATTTGACAATCATTTTGATATGTCACTAAAAATGGTCAAAAATAAATTCAGCCTAATGAAAGTCCCAATAGAAAACACATACTTCCTTTTTTGCTGTTGAAGCACATGCATTCATGTGGCTGTTGCTTCCAGTGAACGATCTCTTAGTAAGCTCGGAATGATCAGAAACTGATGAGCGACTAGAAAACTTTTGCTCTTATACTCAGAAAAATATTTGAAAGAAAATTTGAAACTGGATAGTGTAATAAAAACTGATGGTTACAGTTACAATTGAATAGACAGTGATTGGCATTTTATATTTATTTGAAGTTTTCAAATCATATTGATTTGTCAATATTATTGGCCAAGGAATCAAAAGTCAACTAAGTTTTTGTTTATGTCCTTGACTTTTAGCAGAAACATTTTCACTATTGAATTAGGGTAGGGAAACATTTAATGCTTTTAATTTTAAATGATTAATTTTAAGGGATTGCATGAGATAGACTTTTGTTTTGAAGCTTATATTGCTGTGTAACGAATAAAAATGTAGTCTTTAGAATACATGCAAGATATTTTTTGTCATTAACATTAGGACGTTTGTAATTAGAACAGTAGAAAAGCAAAGGAAAAAATTGCATGTTCAGAAGATGGTACTACCATCTGTATTCCAAAAAATTGTCGCCTTAATTTGCTCAGTACATGTTGGGGTAAAATGGTGAATTTCGCCAGTGGTTTAAAGGAATAGTTTTTTCTAATCAATTTTGTTTTTAGATGCCACAAAAGTATGTCAAACGTACCAACCACGGAAGTTATGGCTCTGCAGATTTGAAGCAAGCTGTAAAAACTGTGAAAGATGGAACCATGCGACTGCCTGATGCTGTCAGAGAACTTGGAATTCCACGGGAAACACTGATCAGACATGTCAATAGGGACAATTCTGGAGGTGTCCGAACAATCTTCAGACCGAATCAAACGGACTGTTCTCCGTGATCGCATTCTCTACTTGGCGAAATGCAGCTTTCCCCTAACTGTAATTTCTGTGAGAGAAACAGCGTTCCAATACGCGAAAATGCTTCACCGGCATAAAAAACTTTCCCCAATGTGTTCCAAAATCGTGGGTTATCAATGGTAGCGCCAGCTATAATTGGTGGCAAGGATTTTGTCAGAGATCTGAAAAAATTGGCACATCATTATCACTTCGCGTACCAGAGAATATCTCTGCTTCAAGTGCTCAGGTGATTAATGAATGTCGGATTTAGGACTTTTTTGTTGAGTTAGCTGACTTTTACACCAAATATTGCGTCTCAAACAAGCCTCAATTATTGTATAACTGTGATGAGACGGGATTGCGTCCGTACCCAAGTGCGGTCGGAATGTTGTAGCGCAACGAGGGACTCCTGTAGTACAGACTATTCAAGTCGCCAAACGTGGCACGTTGACTACATATTTCTGCCATGTGGAAACGCAAATGGTGATTTTCTGCCTCCATTTCCAATTTTCAAGGGACCGGCGCCACCCAATCCACTCAACTACCCAATGGCTACGAAGATCTATCATTCCAAAAGCGGATATATTGATTTGGACATATTTGTTACCTTTTTGGTGCATTTTAATGAGCATGCTAACTTCAAGTATTGATCATTGATGGGCATGGATCACACATATACGTTGAAGCTATTGATTACTGCCTAGCTAATCGGATCGAGCGGTTTTGCTTGCTGCCTCATTCCAGCCACAGACTCCAACCAATGGATACAAAATTTAATGCGCCTCTGAAGCGTTCATGGGGAGATGAAGTTAGGAATTTTCTCGCGGAAGGAGACAAAGTGGTGTTGAGTAAAGCAAAGTTTCATGCTGTCTTCAACCCAGTTTGGGCCAAGATAAAGGACAATCGAATGCTTCTGATATCTGGTTTCAAGCACTGCGGCCTCTACCCAGCTAGAAATCCAACATCGTCTGCTGATTTTGAGTTAGCTCGATCTTTTATTATGGAGGACCCATCACCAATCCTTGTGGAACGCCAACCAACATCGATCACTCACCCCGCGGTCCACCACACCGATGATGCAGTTTCTATTCGAGTCCTTGTGCCATCACCTCAGAAGAAGGGCAATCCGACGCACGAGAGGAAACACCTAGCGAAAGTCACAACACCGGAGTTTGGCAATAAATAGGATTGTGCGCGCAGGAAGAGGGCTCCGAGAAAGCCTAAGCAAGGAGGAACGAAGCGAAAAGAACCAACAGAGCACCAAGTTGAGGAAAGCGAGTGTCCTATTTGCGAAGAGATGTATGGAAGTGAAAACTATCGGGACTTCTTCCAATGCATTGAGTGCGCATCTTGGGTGTGCGAAAACTGCTTCAGTGTAACATTATGTGTTGTTTATGAGACTTAACTGACTATATAATAATTTTTTGAAATATACAACCATTTTATCCATATTCATATTGGTCTAAGTTAGTTTTTGGCAATATACAACCATTTTATCCATGTTCACCATAATACCCCACTAGTCACCAAATTACCCCCACTTCAATACCAAGAATTTTGCAAAATTCAATGCCATTGGCCAACTATTTAAGTCCCGTTTTTTGGATGTCCTTAGGTGACACATTGTAGGGCTACGCGATACAGCAGAAATTAACCAGTTATTGTAACATATTTCCTTTGTACGGGCAAATCGTGGAAGATGTCACCAAATTACTCCACTTTACCCTACTTCCTAAGCGCATGCATATAATCTAAAATATACTTATTTGTGATAGTCATATACATATTTAATAAAATCAAGTTCTTAGAATATTTTCAAATAATTTTAATCCACTTATTATTCAAAATTGTAGTTTGTAAAGAAATCGTAACAAAGCGAGATTAGGGTTAACTTACATAAGAATACATATTTAAGATACATATACTCGTAAATCGAATTTTTTAATAAGTATCACAATATTTTTGTGTCGCATTCAATTTTCCCATTAATACAATTCTCTGTTTGATCTCACTAAAATTTATCGAAAATTTTTAACATTTTCAAAAAAATGGGGGGGGCATAATGGCTCCCTTGAATCTCGGGTTTTGCACTAAGAGTGAATTTTAATGGATGTAGTCTTATTTGAAGGAAATGTGCAGTCTGCACTGAGTAACTGTCGAAATCGTGAGAATCGTTGCGAATTTGTAGTGGAATTGCATAATCAGTGTGCACTATTCACTGGTGACTAACAACACTCGCTATTATAAAGCAAACAAAGTCACTCGACTGGCAGCGAGACAACATGTAAAGCACTTGCTAAGAATTGCTATAAAGCATTTAATACATATTTGGATATCTTGCCTAAGGATATTATTTACGTATAGCTCTCTCCAACTTTAGAATTAGAAAATTAGGTAAGTTTGTAAACTTATGTTTTTTAATTATACTTTTGATTCTGTAATGTTGACACAATTTTTGTCTGTATTAGTTTGGAGTTTTGAATTTGTAGTATCAATTAATCTGACACTGTAACTAAAAATTGATAACTTCTGGAGGAATTTCAAATTCAAATGAATGTTGTATAATTGTGACGAAATTTGCTGGACAAAATGATACTAACAACTGTAATAGAATAGTGATTGAGCTTTTTTAAATTACTGAAACTAAAACAATTTTTGTCTCGTTGCCTTAATTGATTGATTTCATTAAGGAATTCGCCATTTATATGGTGCATGCCAAAAAACGTTTTTCAAGATTTTCTGTGTTCCTGATCAATTTTGCTTGTGGTAAAATGCGTAAAAAATTGAAAACCGGAATTGATTATTAGAAGAAAATAAAAGTCTAATGATAGTTTTGATTAATCTATCTCGATTTTTGAAAATTCGGCTCAATTGTTTTTCAATAAACATATTATTTACATATATCAACCTCAGCAGAATACTCTACAAATATAAAAAAATAGTTTAATTATCAGAAGTTGGGCCCCTGCGAGTTGAATTTTTGAGCTCGAGTCGAGTTGGAACCTTAACTTGCTAGTCCGAGTCGAGTTGCAATTTCGCCTTACTTTTTTTCAACTCCATTAATTCCTTTGTGTATTCTATCTCCAGGTGAGTCCAAAGCGTTGTTGTTGGCCGCAATTTGACCACATTAAATATTTGTTTGCAAATTTTGAATTCGTCACCATGTTGGGTACGCTGAGAACTCAAAAAATGCCGCAACTGCACTGCATATTTTGAACATTGAGTAAACAATTAATATTCACCGTCATCCTCAAATGTAACCTCATCAAAGCTTTGTTATAGTTTTACGTTATAACTAGGGCGACATTTTTTGACCTAAGTCATTTGAAATTTTAACCCAAGCTTTGTTACTTTTTTGACTTAGAAACGTATTTTTTTATCTAAAAATTGACCTAACAATTTTTTAACGTTGTAAAATTCGTGTATTTTATGCTAAACCCAATCAACTAGGTATAGTAAGAAGCACCATTATAGGACTGCACATTTTCTTTGGAATTTTTATTGTCTTAAGCATGCTTTTTAGCAATGAAAAGAACCTTTACAATGAAGCAGGAGAGCACTTGCTATTTTCAGCAATCCATATTCTATAAGATTTAATGAACCGATCGCACCGATTATTCATTAAGTCATGTAATCTATAGTTTTCAATTTTCGGTGAAGCATCAAAAATTGAGGTTGATTCAGACTCAAAGCAATTTACAAGTTCAATTCATTCCATAGTTGGTATTCACTAACTTTTGCATTATTGCCTCATTGATAGAATAGCAATTCTTACTCTCTCAACGATGACACCCTTTGTAATGTCGCCCTATTTAGAACATACTTACAATTCAGCTTCATTTCTACGCATAATTCGAAATATATCATGTATAATCATGTGTTGGAATTATGTATTGATTTTATCTTATTAGCCTGATGCCTTGCAAATTTGAAATAGAGAAAGGTCGGTCGATTGTTCGATATTACAGGCAAAAATTGAAGAAAAAAAGAAGCGATTCAAACGAATTTCGAGTTAGTTTCTAGTACTCGAAGTGTCGAGTTGAAATTTCAAACCTCGTACTCGACTCGAATTTCGAGTACTCGCAGGGCCCTATCAGAGGTCTATGTTTGGATGCTTTTTCGTTTGATATGGTGCGACTTCTACGTGAATCAGATAGAAATCAGCCAATTTTCTTCAAACTTGAGATGCTCCCAAGCGCGATGGCGTCCTTTTTCCTAGTTTATACAAATGTTGCCTGGGTTACTCTAATACCCTTCGGAACTAGTAAATTTGAAAATCCTGAGGCAAGGGCAGGTATATTGGAAACATCTATAATACAATGTTGAAAATTTCTAATAAAGCACATTACTGTGGCTGAAGTTGTTGAAGATATTAACAAGTTTTCTTTGAAAATTTCGAATTTTTGAAAGAGATTTAAATTCTCGCAATACCTAATGTTCATGTATTTATAAAGTTTTGCAAGGATATCCCAAACCCATTGAGGCGTGCGGTGAACAAACGCAGAGGCCACGGTGCCGAAGGTGGTTTCAGATTGAGCATAGCGTTAGTTAATAGTTTTTGTCTAAACAGCGCTTAAAATTTTTTTATACAATCATGAAAAATTATCAACAATCGCCTGGCAGTTTAAGGTTAATAGAAAATCTTTTAATTTTATGCTTCGACTTTGGTAGGTTCGAAAACCTTAGTTGACTAAAATAATGAGTTTTTCAAAAATTGAACTCGCTTATAAACTAGTAGCATACGAGATTTTTTATAATGTGAAAAACAATTTATTTGAAGTAAATTACTTGTCAACGAGCCGATCTTGAACAGTGGATTTGACATACAACAAGCCCAAAACAAACTTTGTTTAAACAGCTATTTATTGCTCTGCTCTTCTATTACCAGCAATATTTCAATATCTTAGTCCCTATAATTTAGACGCTATTAATCCGATCCTACAAAATGTTCGTATTCTTTCATTCAATATAATGTTTTTGTGCTTTTGTAGTCTTGTACTAAGTGTTTATTAAATAGCAATAAAAACTGCGGAAGAAAATCCTGTAAGAAAATTTTTAAAAACTTAACGAAATAAAACGAGCCTTACTTCAGGATACATTTAGTTCTTTCTCGGACCTTCATATAATTTTACTCTAAAGAGAACAAATTCCTATAGATCACAAATTTCAAAAACCGTATTTTAATTTTCTTATTTTTACGAAGCATTACAAAATTTGATAAAATAACAAATTTAGAACTGACTTTGAAGTAAGATGCCTAAAACGAATATATATCTTCCTCTCGTTCTCTGCCGCATATACACTATACTATACGTACTATTGTTAAAATATAATTTTGAAAAAGGAAAGGATGGCCTCTAGCTAATGTCTTAAAAACTGCGCACGCCCCGTCAAAGTTATCATTCAAACAGAGGAGAAATATTAGAGTTTAGCTTAAAGAGGGCGCCATCCTTACAGCAAATCAAGTTGTTGAATGTGTTTTCTTAAACCTTGTTAGTGTGTCTATGTTTAACAAATTTAAAGTAAGGTTAGTCATATTGATGGAATAGCGGTTGAAAACGATTTTTTCAAACTGTTTTGGGGTTGACAGTTATGTTTAGTTGTTAGGGTTACAGTGATTTGTCTCGTGCTAGTTCGTGCTGATGAATTCAAGATGGAGCTAATCCCAAGTAGTCGCCAATATGTCCGAAGGGATCGCAATGAAGAATTAATAACTCGAAATCTTTTAAAGAGAAAGGAATTTTCGCCATGTGACTTAGCAAGTATTTTGAAGCGACTAAAAACATTTCATAAACCGCGTAATGGGATCTGTTGAATCATTGGTTTATGGAGCAATATTAAACGAATCACTCCCTAAAATCTATATATATATATATATATTTATATATATATATATATATATATAGAAGAAATGAAAATGGAAATTTTCCTTTTACTTAGGATAAAGCTGTACGTATATTGAATTTATATTTATCATTATTTAGAAATTCTACTATAGAAATAGGTGCTTTTCAAAATCTATGAGGGTTTCCCCAAATAATTTTAACCACTTATAACGCACGAGCAACTAAAGATATATTTAGAATCTAAAAACACTGCAAGAAATTAGCAAGAGCTGACCAATTTATTACAATGTAATTATGTCATATTTATTCGAGTACTGCATACAAATGTGTTTGTGGTGTTGCTAATGTGTGCTTGATTTTGATAACAATCCAAGTACAATACTTTTACAGAACCTTTATATATATATATATATATATATAGAAGAAATGAAAATGGAAATTTTCCTTTTACTTAGGATAAAGCTGTACGTATATTGAATTTATATTTATCATTATTGAATACGGTGAATAATGGAGTAGGAAAATACTTTATTAACATTCTTTACACGCAGATATTGTAAGATCTCGTAAGAGCGATGGAATCTTACAATACCCAAAACTAAAACAGGATTGTCAATAAAAGCCTCTTATTAAATTTTCCTTTCACCTAATTTCTACAAAGAATTTTTTAAAATCTGTGATGGGCTTCCAAAAAATTGTTTATGCACTTAAAACTCACTATCTAATGAAAATATGCAATATCTGAAAACACCACACGATATAGAAATGTCTTTTTTTTGTTCTACTTTACATGTACTACATGATTTGCAAGCGGCCGAGGTCCCGCCCAGGCACGCCGTTGCAACGCGACGACCTCTAACTTTCTCCACGGCCAGCGTGAATCAGGCCCCGAAACAGGTATAACTAACTTTTTGAAAGCGACCCAACCCCACCTGAATTATATGTAGACCCGTTCCAATCCACGATTGCACCAAAGCAAACAAAATTATTTGTTTTCAGGCATAACTAACTAGCCAGTAAAAGAAAAATAAATGCTTTGTTATGCATTGGTTGCCACGCGTCAATACATTTACATGTAACGCACCTTCCAATTGCTCAATGTAGCATTGAAACCTATGCACATAACCGGTAATTAATGTCAACGTTATTGATTAAACGAAGATAAACCGATTTAAAGACAAATTGATTTAACCCGACTCGACCCCCGGGTTGGGCCGACCCGTTTCCACACCTGGCCTGAATGGAGCCTACGCAATTTTTCTTCAGAAAAACATTTTTAAGGGTAGTTGGTGTGTCTATGACATTAAACCGCCTTATAATCTGAACACTACGTAATAATCGAATTTCTCATTGAACAAAAACACTTTTTTGATTGTACTACTGGCACATGAATAAATTTTAGCACAAATCTTCATCATTTCATGTAAGGCCCCAACGCCGTAAATGTGTCGATGTAAAAGGTTTTCAATATTTCATACCAGGCTTGGATAAAATTGTACAAGAATATAGACAAATCAATTTCTTACTTAAGGTGGTACTATAGTAAAAAAACAGGGGTTTTTACAAAAAATTCAAAAAATAGAAAATATAGCACATTTTGGACCTAAAACCATTAATTATGCGCATAATTAATGACGTAATCACACGAATTTTACCATCTTTTTAATTGTATATACCGGTATGATTCCAACAAATCATATTGAAATATTTTGATCTTTTGTAAAAAAATTGATTTTAGTATAGTACCACCTTAAAAGTAACTCTAGTAGAAATTGGGTTAATCACATTTTATAATAATATGATTCTTTTCACATTTCGATAAAGTTTATGGGTGTGCATTTTGCACGAACAACTTGTACTTAATTCTGAGTTTGTAATGTAAAGCATAATTTATGTAGACAGTGACTAGTTAATAGTTTTCAACCTATTTTAAATATTGAAAACATTCATATCGCATTAACTAATATATATATATATATATTAGAATTAATGGTTTATAATCCTCGGAATGCTTTTACTGTCAATCCTGGAATTTTCCAGGATTTATTAGCTTCAACAAATAAGTAAAACCTTAAGAAAGTCTGTCAATTTATTTAAAATAGGAGTAATTTGGTTGAGAGCCTTTTTCACTTTCTGTAAATGCTTTTAAATAAAGTTCTGGATAAACTTATTTAATTAGAAAATATGATAAAAAAGCTATAATTAAATTAACATTATCATTTTTAGTGCATTTCATATATTTTGTAAAAGAATTTATTTTTTTAAATGTGTCTCTGTGTGTGGAAGCTTTCATTTATGCTACATTACCATATATAAATTATTTTTTTCTGAATGTTAACGAAATTTTGTTTGTAAATAATTATTGATCAAATTAATTTTCCAAAAACATAAATTCCAAAAAATCGAATTTCTTTTATGTTAATATAATTATTGTAAGATCGAATGAAATTTTTCCAAAACCTTTTTAATAGTATTACGACAATACAGAAAGTATTACTTGACTGAATTTCGCAATTAAACCAGTCCGTCACACCACACAATGAACATTGGATCGCACTAAATAAGCCCGCTAATATTCATGAGTCATTTTGTGGGATCAACCCTTCAAATGTTTTATGACCGCAATGAAGATTTTACTTGCCATTCAATCAAGTGCTTTGATATAGTGTAAGCCAAATAATCACATAATTTTAACCTTCAACTGAGGGAGAATATTACTGTTGAAGTGGTTGATCTGAGGTCACTACAATGCAAACCTTAAGTTTCTTAAATTTAACAAGATTTTAATCAAAAATAAGCGCCAGGGGACATTATTAGGGAATGGGGCACCCCTGTTCCTTAGCCTCTGTTTTTAACCTTTCAATGCATCAGGCGAGGGTGACGTGTGATTTGAAAAATTTGCACTGCATAGTTCGTTCGAGTTTGTTTGGTTTAGATTTGAAAATTATTCATTGGGTTTGGATTGAGTAAGAAAATTTGACACATTTCCAGTGCTTGTCGATTTAAATCACTCGATTTAAATGATTGATTTAGATCGTATTTAGATCATGATTTAAATCAAAGCACATTATTAATTCAATTATTGATTTAAATCAAGTACACTAAAAGAGATACAAGTAGTGTATTCTAATTGTTTTGAAGTCATTTCCGTGATATTGGAATGAATTGGCAAGCCCTGAAATGTTGTTTTGCATGTTTTCTATCTTCAGTTTAAAATTGGTTAAATTTCTGTAAATAATAGTACTAAAAGGATTTCTAATATTTGCTAACTTGGAACAATGTCTGAGTAAAATTGAAATTTAAATAAAAAATCCCATTTAAATCGGATTTTTTCATAACACTGCCCTATTGCGACACTGGCGTTTATATAATAACAATTTGGAATCAATAGGTCTTCTGATTGGAAATACACCATGTATGCCTACTGCAGAAATTACAGGATATATCTCTTCTAATTACTATGGTTAGATGTTTTAGATTAAATTTATTGTACATGTTAGAATTGAAAGTGTTGCAAGCAAAAGTCAGAAATGAAATTGAGCAGATCGACTCTTGAGTCATTGTGAAGTGAACTTTAAGTGTTAATTTCGATATTTAATTGTTAGATGAGCATAGTCAGACGTTGGTTCCATTACGTAAAAGATTATCACAATGGGTTCAGCAATTCAATTTTATTGAAACTTACGTAAGAACATTATTGTCAATATTAAGTGAAGAACTAGGAATATGTCCACCCATAGCTCCAAGAACTTTATGGTATAATCTACTACTCCAAAACTTGATGAAAATAACTTGACTTAACTTGGGAATTACGATACAAAAAATATTGATTGTCTTCGTCTTTTTCTATCAAAGTCTAGTATCTTGTGTTTTGGCTTATTCTTGCAATCACCAATATCTCATGACATAATAGGTAGTCTGTGTTCATTTATATAACTTTGTGTTTAGCCGTTGGAATATATTGTCAAACAAGCATTGGAATTTACTAATAATGCAATAATTGCAGACTCCTACAAAATTAACAGTGGGCGACACCATCCATGAGGTTTGGCTAACACCCCTCTTTCTATTTATAAATTAAAAATATGTCAAAAAAGATAAAAAATGACCAAGAGTTTGTTCTCTGGAAAATTGTGTAGGAAAAGTTACGTACATTGAAAGTTTTCATAAGAAAAACAATGGAATAAACTACTATACTAGCCTTATTTTAGCCATTGATCAATTTAAAACTCTAAATTATCATCCGATTCATTACCAGAACTGTTTTCCTCACTATTTTCGGAACTTTCATGTTCAGAATCCATGTCCTGCTGCTCTTCTTGTTGGATTTTGTTCCACAGATTAACCAAATGCAAATTGGCTTTGTTTATGCACCCTTGTACGGTTCTGGATTCTAGGGAATGAAATGATTGAACCAATCGATCGTGAACATCCTTAAAGGTAGTGTCTTTGGTATATTGGCGTCCTACTTTACCCTTTACATTGGCCCAGACCAATTCGATTGGTTGCAGATCCGAATGATGAGGTGGTGAAAATAAAACCTCATGCCCTTTATCTTTGGCCATTGTACATATAACAGGAATGATATTATCATCTATGTACTGTTTCAGTATTCCCCACAGTTGTGCCTTGGTATCGTTGGCACCATGCATGAGCCCATATCTTTCACACGCTTCTTGTAAATCTTTTTTCTTCCAACTTCCTTTTGGTGTTCCATCAGGAAGACTTTTGTGGTATTTTGCGTTATCCATAACAATAACACCATTGGTGATTCCACGGCTATCCAGTGCATCCAGTAGTGTCTTCATCCATTTGATGAAGTAATTGGAATCGAACATACCATGATAATCCTGTGTTTGTTTTTTTCCACCTTCGAAAATATCCAAAGTATCTAACATCAACTCAGCTTTGTCCGATTCTGCACGTTCATCAACAGGAATACTTGGATCTGCATCAATAATTGCTGCAATAAAACAATAGCGTTTCCCTTTATGCTGAGCCTTTGTTTCCAAATCTTGTTCATCATTAGGGTCGTATAAACTGTCGTCGTGCCTTTGGTAGTTTTTGTGGATGTAACTTTCATCCATGTAAATTATGCGTTGTGTCTTTGCTTCGTTGATGGACACTAATTTGGATACATATTCATCTCTTTTTCTAATGTTTTCCTCTCTTAATCGGTAGCACATGACACCCTTCTTTTTTCCACATTTATATCCCATCTTCTGAATAAATCGCTGTACAGATCGTAATCCTGCTTGTACAGAGTTTCTACTTTCACGATCAATCTCCATATATCCTGATGCTACCAAGAAATCCAGAACATCTCTCGCCACAGTTCTTGTTCGAGTAATTCGGCATTCCTGGATAAATGTTTGAATGGAACTTACTACAGCATGACAATGCAGAACACGACTATGCTTTTGTTTATAGTTGGCTGGTGGTTTAGCTTCTTTGACAACTTGTCCTTTTACATAGTCTGCCCATACTTGTCCAACAATATCTTTTCTGCGGTGCAACAACAAACTAATTTCATTTGTATAATTAACAGATTTTGGTTTACGACCAGGAGAAACCAAATTATGCTTGGTGTAGTAGTCATGTCGAAATTTTGATTGTAATAAAAGAATGTCGAGCTTTTCTTCTCTTGTTACCATTGGGGGACGCTCTTTCTTCACATACTTCACAACTTTATCATACATTTCATCATTAACTGCAATTATTTTAATTCTTTTAGGCGTAGAATGATTAGAAACTTCTTCCCCATGGATATTTCAATGATTACATGCAGAAATTCGAGGAGATAGAAATCCTGGTGGGGGGTTTTCTTGATCGTTTTCACTCATTTTTTGGAATGTTTTTTAACCAATCACATGAATTGGTAGCTCGTTAAAAGTTCTATTATTGGTGCAAAAGGCTATTTATGAAACTAAAAATTGAACTCACAGTAACCCCAACCCTCATGGATGGTGTTGTGGACTGTAAATAAAGACTATTAAATAAAACTAAAAATGTTTACCAATGAAATTGTGCTTTAGGTTTTTTTGCATCAAAATGTATGATTGTGAAATATTTCCAAACAAAACAAAACGAAAAACCTTAGTACTTATAGACCACTAAAGTATATTTGCATTCAATGTTAAATTTGAGGTATTAGTAACACTACTGATTGCTACATTAGTGATAAATTCCGCTATGTATTTCCTCCATCAATTAGTGAATTGGATTTCCCAATTGTTACTGTTTTTCTTTTGGACGTTATGCAAGTTGTATGCCAAATTTTATATTTTAGTTTTTGCATTAAATAGTAAAAATTTAAAAACTTCTTTCATCTATTTACGTTGGACGTCATTCGTTTGTGTGTGATTTTTAATGTTAAAAAGTTAAATATTTTATTACCTGTAAGCACAAATGGATTTGCCAATAGACATGTTAAACCTTTTATGTATATGTGTTCTCAATTCTCTTATATTGTATATTTATATTTTTAGATAATTTGAAATTGCTAAATTTCTAATTATAAAGGCTTCTACATTAGAAAATATTCAAAAAATAATTATATCAGGTTTTTCTTACAAAATTGTTTAAGATTGAATGATGATTACTGTATTGTACACAATGTGCACTCACTCTAAATGTACCATATTCTAACAGCACCATTCCATCTTTCCTTGGAATTACGCTGATGGGCTGTCATGGATAAAAATACTCCAAATACTGTGCAAAGGGATTAAATTTTGCTTCCAATTCTCAAGACCGCTATTTTTAACATCTTTCAAAATTTGAAACATTTTATTTGAAAGCGGAAGAATGTATGTCTGCACAGATATTCTCATAATTAGACAATCTTTAGTGTTTCCACGTTATTTAAGGGAATATTTAAAATTGAAAAGCTCAGAAACTTTTTTCAAAAGATTCCTTTTCATGATGTTAAGTGGAACATATTGCTATTCCGTTGTTAATGTAGCATAATCCAATTAAATAGAAAAACGAAGAAAAAGAAACACATAAAACTCTAATTTTTTCATTTATCAAGAAGAAAAAGAAACACATAAAATTCTAATTTTTTCATTTATCATTTAATGGAATTATCTACATACGTAATTTGAAATTGTTAAGCAATTATCTGCCGCTATAATCTTTTGACAAATCACGAGTGGACAAATCGCTCCACGTTAATTTTAGTACGCGACCATTAGCCACTCAGAAATATTCTACGTGGACTGCAGAAATTAATAAGCGACAGTACTTGTTTGTTCGATAAATATGTTTGATAAAATTACTATAAATGTGTACAAAGTGAAGCATTTAATTGAAGGAGGATAAACTCCTTGGAGCTTACTTTATCGTTATTACTGGTTTGATTAATTAACTTATAATGCGCAGCTAAGCGTTCAATGCGTGTAGCTATCACCAGGCCATTGCGAGGGGATATTAAATGGTATTAGCCTGGATCGATACAAGCATTTAGGTTATGCATAGGTATAGGGAAATTTTGAAACATGCTTAGCTGGCTAGCGATCGTTCGTTTGTCATGTAGTAAAAAATCCGAAATAGGCTAGTCAGCCAACCTTAGGTATGATAACGATTATCTTATTTTAGATCCAAATTCTGGATATCGTAGGAGACCTATAATCGACCGATAATGACCAGTTTATACATTATTAACTTTGTATTATTTTTAAATGTAGGTTAGGAAGCTGCTTTAGTTTATAGTTTACTTTTTATATCTTGTTGCAGCTAGTGTCGTGCCTCTTTGCTATTTTAACCAGATTAAATGTAGGATAGGAAGCTGCTCTAGTTACTATCTAGTTTTTACTTATATCGCAGGTATAGTGTCTATGCATCATTGCTGATTCCGTTATTACGTTAACAGTACACAATATTGAGTGTGCGAGATAAGTCGAATAGTGACTGGTTTTTATTAGCATGAATAGTTAAGGCACACATAATAAACATTGTCTTTGTGAGCATGAGCTGAGTCACTGTAGTATGGAAGCACCTGAGCTGCGGATGGACTATCGGCGACTGGATTCAGCTTCGGGCAGTTGCCCATCTCTCTCTCGCTCTCTGACTTCGAACTGGAATCTCTTGGAGCTATCGAAACAGTAGTGGTTACTCCATACATTGGCTGGAAATTTAATGTTAGTTAGTTCTAGTACACAGTATAACGAATAGAGATGGTTCAAAACAGATAGACATTACCCCGCTAAGGAGAAGCAGTATAGCCGTGTTACTAAATATATACTAATAGCACATCTCAGCCTGGGTGATGATTCTACATTAAGAGCATTTCATTTATTTTCAAATTATTGGTTTTTATTTTCAATAACTATTAGGAATTTTTAATTGATGCATTTGAATATTAAAATTTAAAACTTGCATGAACTATTGAAGTTTATATTTGCGCAATAACTTTGATTTTAAGGATTTTTAGTTAATATGTACACATTGGTGTGTTTTGTTAAAGATAATTCCGTTGCCTTGGTGAGAAGCAGTTGGGTGTCACAAGGAAGTTGTTATTGGCCTCCGAATGAGCTAAGCATAAAAAATGCCTTAACCCAGAACGTAGATCCGGATTCCCACTGGAAGAAATATCCGATTTGGATAATGCGTGATGACATTCGTATGTAAATTAAAACTAAATTTTTTAGATTTAAATTAATCAGATTATATTTTGTTTCACATATTTTCGCATTTCAGAGGTTGTTTTATGACATAAAAACTTTAAAATAAACAACATATTTAGGTAGTTTACAGTTTGGATTGAAACTGGAGGCCAAATCCTTGTTGACACCCGATGTGACATGCAAAACAGAGCCAGTAGATGTACCAGAGGAACAGACTCCCTTAGTAGTTAAATTTTGCATTTGTTATTTTTAATGATTTTTTTATAGAATCAAAACGTTTCGGATTTCGATGGCAACTCTGAATCATCAGAGGAGGGGATTCCCAGTGTCCCATTTCAAAAAAGACCGCGCCTTTCAAACAGTGAGCTTTCAGGTAAAATTGCGGCGATAATGTCCAGAATTCAACATTGCTAAAAATTAAAAACGTATTAATAAAAAATTCTTTAGCAGAACTTTCGGCAATTCACTATGAACTGCAAGTAGCTCGAGAAGAGGTATTCTATTTTAATAATTTTGTATTGACAATCATATTTAGAGAAGAACAATTATAAATGAACTGAAGTCACTAAGGAAAGATTTGCATAAGTCAACACAAACTCCAAATGATTCGTATTACTTTGACAATGAAATAGCATTTCCACTTGCTACAATACAAGATTTCGCGAAACTGAACGACCTACTGAAAGATGATGATTTTAAAAAGAAATGGGTATATAGTACTTGTACACTTCAGCGTATTATATATGTTAGTTATTGTTCTATAGGTATTCGAAATTTTCCAGTTTATATTTGCAATAAAACTTTATGATAGAGTAGCATATGGTCTAAATTTAGAAGTGCAAGATAGCAATGCTTGGTGGGTGTTTTGCATCTGAAGCCACTCTCCGATGTTTGAGATACCTCCTTACCAATGAAGTTGCTATGGCATACAATTGGAAGGGCGCTGGGGAAAAGCTTGCGTTTAGTAAAACACTAGCTTGCTCTTGTATTATTGGTAAATGTATTTGTAGATTTTTTCAATTAATTTCCATTGCGTGTTAATACTAGAACAGCGAGTACTCTTTGAAGTAATTTACGTCTGATGATTAAATGCGAAAATTATGGAATAGAAAAAAATTTCTACAAATAGCAAATTCAATGATATTATCAACATTTTTGGAAGTATATTTATCTGCCAGTGTATTTGCTGAATAAAAATTAAGCAAACGAAAAATAGTTAACGGTCATTTTGACATATTGTCTCGTTTCTAGTGTTAAGGCAGTTGTACATGTGGGGAACTGATAGAAGATTATTTCGTTTTTCAATACACAACACAAAAATCAAAAGTTTATTCATGTTGATATGTAGAAAATCATCTAAATATCTCCATCTTATATATTTTTAGTGCATCTATGAAAAACATTTTGGACATTATTATTGAAATAATTTTTTGAATTTATATTACAAAATGCATTTTTTGAGACAATAGGTATTGTTTTTTATTAGACCTTGACAATATATATTTTACACACTTATTGACCCGGACATACAAGATATATTTTGTATCTATGTAGAGAAATAACAGAACTCCACTTTTCAGATTTTCTACATTAACGTTTTTAGATGTCCTCTTAACAAAGAACTTTGAATTGAAGGTTGTTGAGAGCAAAATGAAAGAATGGCTAAAGAACTCGAAATCTAGATATATGTATTTTAATAAAAATAATAACCCTTAATTTTATTTATTGCCAGTAATTAGGTAGTCAAATATTATAGAAATGCATTAAATTTTTTAAATTCAATAACCTAAAAATCACAAGTTAAATTTTCTTGCACATTTTAAATGTGTAATTATAAATTTTTACATTCTTTATTCGCTAGTTGACATTTGCCTTAATGTATATATATATATATATATATATATATATATATTCTTTTGTTGTAGAAACAAAATGTAGATTACTACTTCAATTACTATTATTTACTGCTAAATATACTTAATTTTTAATTGAATATATGTTATGAGTATATGTTGTATATATACTCTATAAATTTTTCAAAAACATTGTTTTTAACCTTTATTCTTTGCTTGCTAATAACAAAAACTTAATTCATTTATTAATGAAAAAACATGTGTTAATTTGAATCATTTTATTGAAAAATAATTGAAACATATCCAAAAATATTTGAAAAATACAAGTATAATTCAGATAAGTATTGGAATCACCGAATATAACTCACAGTATTAATTTTTTGTAATTATTTATTTGAATTTCTTCATGTTTGAGATTTGGAAGATTCTTGTGGCTTAGTCACGAATTACTTAGATTTCTTCTTTTGCATAGGTAAAATTCTTAATCCGACCCAACCCACCCGATCATATTAATATGAGCCCACCCAGATCCAGCAAGTGCTGTAAAAAAACTGACTAATATATGATTAGCGTGGTGAGGTAAATCAACTTTCAACTTACAGCATGTTTCTATGTTCTTTAACCTTATTAAATTATTTTAAATGTCTAAGGAAATAACACTAGCCATTACAGTTTTCAACTCTCTAACTTTTATTTAATAACCTCAATATTAAAAACGGGGTGAAGGATAATTTAGAGGGAAAATTATACTAAAAATATACGCTATAAGTTACTTTTTAAAATCAATCCAGAATTCAAAATTTTTACTATGTAAAGTCTAAATCATAAAAATCGTATTTAGCTCCAGAGAAATCACCTGCATGCAGCTGATGATATATCTTGTGAAATTTTGCTAAGTACAGGAACATTTAAGTCGTTGTACTTATTTTGAGATCTCAATTTTTTGGAATTAAATCAGGAGTCCAGTTGCGTGGGACGCAGAGAGATGACGCCCTCTACTCACATATTTTTCAAATTTTGAGGAGGTGGGAGGTATTTCGTGTCACTTTTTTCTGATTGGTCGAGAGGTGGCTTGTAGCCCGTGTCACTTTTTTCTGATTGGTCGAGTACAACATCATCGGCAATATCCACGGCGTCTCAGGTCAAAGGCCAACCCTCTCGACCAATCAGAAAAAAGTGACATGGGCTACGAGCCACCTCTCGACCAATCAGAAAAAGGTTACACGAAATACGAGCCACCTCTCGACCAATCAGAAAAAAGTTACACGAAATACGAGTCTCTTCATACTACTGGTGGGTACACAAATGTATGCCATTGTATAAAATTTGTTTTAGAAGGGACATTTAACATTTAAATTGATACAATAATTATTACACTTTATGTATATTTAAGAGTTCCACGGTTGTGAGTTTTGCAACATGAATTACGTGTGTATATTTAGAAAGTTTTAATAACATTTTGACTGATTGAACTGATTTGTATTTCTCATCAACAAATTGCATAAAATATCTTTTGTTACATGGAATTGAACAGATGGAACCCTTTTGAAAATTGTACATAATGTATATATAGATCTATTAAATTTAAGCAGCCTGGTGTTCTTTTAAAACGAAAAACCATTTTTCGCCTTTCCATAGAATTCTCTCAAAGCCTATATATGAAATTTAGAGATCGTGAGCCGTAGATATATCCATTTGTGAACATGCTTCAGGGAATTTTGAAAATTTCTTTCAGTGTATTGGTATTGCTGTCTAAAGTGGTACTAAGATAAACTACGTTTCTTTGAAAGTTCTCTCCATACCTAATTTTTATGTAATTATGAATTATGAGATTTCGAGCTTATTGAAGCAAAAACTAGTTCTACACTTTGCAAGTGGATAGATCTCCCAAACCCATTGAGGCGTGTAGTGAGCAAACTCAGATATCGCACCACCTCAAATGATCAGTGCCGTGTCGTGGGTTATAACAGAGGACACTTTTAATCAGACTGGATATCTATATTACTTTTTGAACACTTAAAAATGTTTTCAACAATCTTAAAAAAATTTAAAAAGTTCCTAAACTTAAACTTGATATAAAAATTTATGTTGTTATGCTAATTAAACATTCCTGTTTTTAACACCAAATTCGCTATTTTGAAATAATGATATCTCACAAAGTGTGTTAAAACTTTGTTTTTAAATTTCTGTATTTTAGCAGTAAGTGAAATGTTGCACCCGGTTGGATGTTCAATGCCACAAATGTGATGGTTGGGGCAGGAGTGTACATTCTAGAGAGTGACAATATAAGTTAAACATGAACCCGACCCGAAACGTTGAATTTGATTTGACGTTGTGGAACTTTTTCCAATCAATTGACCATTAACATCAATCATTTTCTGACGGGGAACAACTATTATTTCGTATTACTTTACGTCTTCGATCTTTCTCAAATTAAGCTGTTATTAACATCAATTTTTTTAATAATCAGTCTTGTACTCTAACCCGAACCGAACATTTAATATTCGAATCCGACTCGAAACTCGAAATCGGGTTTGATTTATTACTTAGCCGATGTCACTCTCTAGTACATTCCGAGCAAGGCTGAGCGTCTTTACCCGCCCGTACTAGTGCTCTGCGGCCACAACTTGGCCCTTATCCGTCCGGCCGTAGCAGGGCCAACGTCCGGCTACGACCAAACATTTTGTTTTACGGCCGAAATCCCGGCTAAAATTCATTTATGAACTTTATGATGAACGATTTATTTCCATGATTTTTATTTGAATTTTTGTATTTAAAACTTACTCATTTTGACTATTTTCTGTAATTCTTCGCACTATGAGCATGTTTTAGTGGCTTCATTGAAAATTATAGTATTTCACTTGGTAGTAGTAAAAAGTTATGGCTGATTGCCGGCTGTGACTAAAGCAATACGGCCAACAGCCGGCTAGTGGCAGAAATTTATATTGCTCGGCCAGCTACGGCCAAGAAATTTGCCTTGGCCGCAAAACACTAAGTACCCGTAGGTGAAACTACAATTATTGCGGGTAAGGGCCGATAGGAGTCTGTTCACGAGTCGAATGTCGCATCTCTCTTATGTATGTAGAGATTCTTAATTGGTTATTTAAGTAACATATCACAGGCAGATTGAATTTAGCAGGGAAAATTTTTACTTATCGGTTTGGTTGAGTTGTTCTAGCTACGGCATTCGCAGTTAATTAATAAATGATTGTGGTTACTTCGTCAATTACGTGGTAATTCAATACATTTCTCACTCATATCTGTGATTTCATGTGCATCCCACTGCATCCAGCTACTCAAGATTAGTCTAAAATAGAAGCAAGTAGTGCAAGTAATTAAATTATTAATAAGCGTCCTTGTTTGTTACTTTCTCATGTTAATGAAATTTAGGTAATTTGTAGAAGTGTACATTAGATTCTTATAATTTTTCTATATATTTTGTTCACAAATACATTATACATTTCTCATCTTTACTTAGTGCTTATATATATATATATATATATCGCGAGTACCAATACAATTATTACGGGTACCTACGGGTAAACGTAAAGTAGAATATACAGCTGGTAAAGTATGCTACTCGCATACCCCTAATCCCGAGGTAATAAGGGGGCTCAAGCCTGACTGTTTTTTAAAAATATCTGGTCTTTGCTTACTTCAATGAAACACTTTCTAACTAAATATTTCTAAACTTACTGGTCTGTGAATACCATGTGAATACTATTGTGCATAAGTAATATAAAATCTATTTTATAGATTTCACCCATGGCGTTTGAATTGCACACATTTTGGTCCACAGCAGAGATGGAATCGAATCCAAAATTTAAGATCCGATTCGATCCGGATCTGATCCGATCAGAATTTTAAAAGAATTTTAGTTTTCGATTCGAAACGTATCCGAATATAAATAAGTATTCTTAAAATAAATGATCATGAAATTAAAATATATATTTGTTCTTTTCAAATGTGAATAGAAAATTTTAAGTGATTCAAGACTGTCTTAAAGGAAAAAATGTACATATATGACATACCGAGAGGACATTGCCAGGTAAAATAGGACAACTTAGCCAATAGTGCATGCAAATCAACTCAAATGTAGGGAATTCTATATAACTTAAAACTAATGTGTTGAAAAATCAATGTAAAATTTTGAAATATTTCAATAGTATCAAATGCTCTTCTAGTACTTCAATCTAAAACAGTTAATTTTGGTAAAGTAAACCAATCAAAATTTAAGAAATGTTTTTGTCAACGATAAAATGGGCCTAAAATTTTCGGTCAATTTACATCTATGATTAAAATAAATTTCTTATTTTATCTGTAATTGTCCATCCACAAGAAGCAAATTCGTCTGTGATTGGCGTGACTTGGATTATGAATGGAAAGTGACGATTGCTATTCCAAAAGTCCAACAAATTAATTTCTTGGCTTATTTGTAAGGTTTGTAGTAATCTAATTTCTAAAATTTTCATCAACTATAATCATAATAAATTTATAGTGTAAATAGTTGAGTTTTTTATGGTATTATCTCCCTATTAATTTTATTGTCCTAATCCAAAAATCACCATTTTGTAATGTTATTGTGAATTGAGAATCGTAGTTGTTTCAAACAACAAGATAAAACTTACTGCAAAATTACAGCTCGGGCGATGAAAACAATAATAGCACAAACAATGGCAAATTAATGTACAAACCCAAATTAATCTTGCAGGACATAAAAAAAATTGCAGTAGAGTGTATTAAAATCCGAGATAGAAAAATTTATTTTTTCAAGGTAAATTTGAGTTATAAATATAAATTTTGAATCTTACTTCTCATGGAAATTGGATACTAGATTCCATTACAAATTTCAAATTATACAAAAGCAACATTAAAAAAAAATATCCTTTTTTTGTTATGCCAAAGGTATGGCCTTTAGAAGACTTTTTGTATTAGTGTATTACTATGCATAATATAACAAATTTGCAATATACACAATTATTAAACATTTTTTTTTGATCCGAAACAGATCCAAAATTTTATCAAAATGTAAATCCAATCCGCATCCGATCCGATCTAATTCCATCTATGGTCCACAGCTAGCAATTTTCACAATTTTTTCCTCACTGCACCGATGATAATCTATCAACATATCCCATTTGAAACATGTTAGGCCTCCTTGGTTTTGTAGTGAATGCACGCTCCTGGATTGGCGTCAAATACTTTTAAAAGTTCGGATGTTTTTTGTTGCATTAAGGCTATCAATAACCCACGACTCGACTCTTAGCGCTGACTCGCGACCCAGTAGTAGTGTTTTGCATTTTTAGATTTGACACTGCCTGTGCCCGGCATGCGCCCGTTTATCTTCCAATATCCGTCACCCGCCCTCCTGTTGGAATTCACCGGGCATGAACGGGCGGCCCGGACCACCCGCTATTTATTGAGAAAAACGTAAAATACTACGAAATTCATTAAAGTAGTATATTATTTTGTCTTTTAGTGAGAAACTTCTCCGACTCCTATAAAATTATTAAAATTCATTAACTCTATCAAAGATCATACATAGAGATTAGTGTTTTGCATTTCTGCCATTTTTTGTTAGCAAATGTACAACGAAATTTAAATATTTTGCTGTAAAAACATAAATTTGGCGGTAAATTATTAAATGATTTTTTAAAAGCATAAAAAACTTACGTCATTACAGCATATTATCTTATGATTATTCCAGACTTTATTTGAGCGGGCATAACATCTGCCCGGTTATTTGAGCGCCCGATGCACACCCGCTCGGGCACACTAATGCCCGGTGCCCGCCCTCCCTTCTTTCCGGGCATGCCCGCAAAACTCTACCCAGTAGATCAAAGAAAGATTGCTAGTATAATATGCAGAAAATGTTAAAACAATATTATCAAGAAAAGCAATAGGAAATCAATAAAAAATTTATGTTGCAATAAAAAAATCAAAAATGGGATTTAGTCCTTTCTAATTTTGTCTCTATGCAAATATGCATTGAAATTGGAAAAAATGGATGTTGATGAAATTGCTGTAAGGCAATTGGTGAATGTTGGAGCTATCAATTCAAAAATAATTTCTATAATTAGCGGTAATTCTCTCATGCATTTAGTTGAAAAATTCAAATTAATAAAAAATGAATGGCTCTCTAGCACCTCTTTACTTTGAGCCTATTTCAAAGTGGCAACCTCTTGTAGTTGGAGTAATAAATTTTCTTGGTATAATGTTAAATGGCTTTGTACTTTTTTTGTTCTTTCAGAAGAAAATTAGTAGTTCATTTACTAATAAGGTATGTGCAAGCTTAGCCCTCGCTGAACTAGCTTTTGCTTTCTTAATGATTTTGCGACAAATTGTTCCTAAATTCGACTATCAACCTGAAGGATTTTTTGGTAAACTTTATTGCAGATTCATTTACAGCGGCCTTATACTTTGGTGGCTTTCATCAGTAGCAATTTACCATATGATTATTATTTTATTGGACAGGTAAGGTTTTTAATATATACGCCATTTCATATATACAAAAGGCATTTATTACATATAATTTTGACTGTTCATAAACGTAATGAAAACAACGATTTTTCTTAGACTTTGAACAAATAGATATGAAATATTTGCACGCTAAGGAAAATTTTGCTAAATTGTAATAAAAGCAACTCACTTAAGGCAATTTTCGAAGGAATCCCCTTGAATTTTGTGAGTTTTCTTTGTTTGAATTATAGTTTTCAAAAAATTCGAAATTGCAAAGTTGTCGTGGGTCAAATATTTTCCAATCCACAAAACTTTGCATGGATAGATCCGTAACAGACGAATATGGACTAGGAAAATTTTCTGAATAATAAATTTCAAGAACACGCGCATTTGCTGAGGTGTTTTGAACACATTAATCGAAAGAAACAGAAAATTACATATGCATATCAATGCCCGTGGTTTTCTAGCAATCTCTAATATTTTGATTACTGTGATTGATACACACCTATTAACCTTCTTCAGATTTGTACAAAAAACAGTTTGTGATGTTATTTTCATTGTTCATTTTAGGATATTTAAATACAAAATTTACCATAGTAATGAATAAATTTATCTGTTAGTTTTTATTTTTGATCCACAATGATCCATGGATATCCATAAAATAAATTTTGTGATCTATATCCAATGGATGGCCATGGATCGGATCGATACAAATTTAGAATTATTGGAGATGAACGTTCTTAATTTCAAAGCTTGAGATAATGTTTTACCAAAATATATAATATAGCTTACAATACTACTGTGCATTTGTAAGAATATATTTTCTTGGCTCTGTGTAGCACATTCATTTTTAGCTATTTTGATATTTTCTATAAAGCATTTCTAGCACTCATAACTCGCGAACTAATTAAAATATTTAAAGCTTGAAAACACCACACGATAGAGATTTGTCCCCTTTTTCAGTTTCACCCTTAATTCAGGCCGTCATGACCACCTTTGTTTGTGCACGGTGTATCTGGAGGAAAACAAAATAGTAAAGATTATTTTCTGTTTCTATTGGCTTTAGCCTAATTATTTGGCAAATATTTATCATGTTTGGAAAGAAATTATCCGATTAGCTTTAGCTAATCAATTTGGAACACAGAAAATAATTTCCTAACAACCAAAAACAGTCGTGCGCTGAATTATATTTATTTTGCATTTCTTAAGACATTATAAACGCAAAAATTATTATAACAACTGCAATTATAGTAAAATAATATTTTTCCAATGCTAAATGTTTTGATATGCACAAGTGAAACCTAGCATGAATTTAGGTATAAATACACAGACTCATGTACTATGCTTTGAACAGTTGACAATAGCCAAAGCATTTTTTTAAAAAAAGAATATTAATTATGTGCGGCCCTCCTGAATTGCAAACAATAATTGACTCAATTTCACAAACTTCTCCATATGAAGAAATTAGGTTCATTTGATAATCTGAGAAAATATTATCCTCAATTTCGCGCGTATTAAATTTGCCATGTTAATACATAAGTGAGACATTGAAATAATAAATTCTGACGTTTCTTTATCATCTATAAGAGCATCTATGAGCAAGCCCTGTCAGGAAGGTTTTGTCTGACATTTCATTATTGCATATTATGTTGTTGATCTCTTAAAGAACTTGCAAGGATTTTTAAAAATATTTTAATCCCGACGTCTATTTTTCAATAGAAAAATTGAAAGTGTCTATTTCAAACATGTTTTACACCAAAATCCATTAATCTATATAACCATCTATGATGATTTATTGCTGACTAAGCCTTCTTGTTTAAATCGCACTATTTCATTTTGTTGTAAAGCATATAATCAACTTGCAAATTGAATTATCGCTCACCACTTATTTTGAAGCAAATCATTTCAGTTTTCCTCCGCTTAGTGGTGTGCAATTAAAATGATTCAAATTTCTTGATATGTTCAATGCAATGGTGAAGTGTATTACAATTTGGTGAATTTCTGTTTGGATGACTGCCTTGAGTTATTTTATATTTATTGGTAATTTCACTGTAAATTCTTCTCTCTAGGTAATGAATTTTGTAATTTCTTACCATTTTCACCAGTGCAGTGCAACAGTTTGCAAAATAGGGGCCAATTGTTTTTATTCAAGAAGGCAGTGCATACAAAAATAAATATACCTAGTATTTTAAATATTTTGTTTAAACCCTTGTTTTTCAAAATTCGTCTGATATTTAAGGATTTATAACAGATTTTTTATATCCCATCATTAAAAATCATCCTATATTATTGCAAGGGTTTGTGAAGAAGCAGAGATGTTCCAGATATTCTTTCAAATCCTAAATTTTGGAGCAACTGCTTTGACAGACTCAAATGTAAAAATATGAAAATGTTGAATGTAAACATTATTAAACAAATTTGATCAAGATATTGTATTAAATATAATTTGTATTGATATAAATGAATTAGCTTAAAAGTAAAACTTGGAATATTCCTTCAAATTTCTGAGATCATGCTAGTAGATACTGGGAATCAGGTAACTAATTAATTACACTATGCTTTTTTTAGATTTGTTGCAGTTATAGTGCCTTTGAGGTATACAACATTTAGTACATCAACAAGGGTCTTTAAAGGTCTCATCACTTGCAGCTACCTCTTGGCGTTTGTGCCCATTTACACAATCCTCTTCTATTTAAGGGCTGTTAGAAATAGTTGTATGTATTATATACACAAGTCAATCCGAATGCAGTCTTCATTAACATTTTTAGTTCTATTTAGTACACTTCTGGTATTCTTTTATTCATGTATTATTTGGCGACTGTTTTGTAAAAAAACAAGAATCAATCAACCAATTTCAAAAGCGCAGAAGCTCGTAACAAGATCATCCTTACTTCTTGTATGCGAGTTTATGCTGTGTATGTATCCAGCAATAATTTGCTATATTGCCTTGCATTTTGGCGAATCCATGAAGGTGAATTGGACTGAAGATTTCGAAAGCAACTTGCTGTGGACAGCTTTCATAATGATAAACTTAACAGTTGTTTTGAATCCACTTCTGTATATGTCTCAAAATACCGAATTTCGAAGAGCATTAATCCACACATTAAAAAATTTTGAAGGTTGAATTTTTAATGACGTTTAAGATATAATTAGAAAATTTTTCTGCTAGCTTTTGTAAATTAACCCCATCTCGGCCAAGGGATTTTATCCGAAGTACCTCCCCCCCCTCCCATAAGAAATGACGTTATACCTCTAATTTACACTAGGAAAATGAATTATAAAAAGTTGTATACATTTTATGATTATTTTTTGGGATATATTCATTTAATTCAATGTTACCAATATTTTTATTGATTTCATCCTATTATTAATTGAGTTGTTCCATAAGTCCTTCTTTATATATCATATATAATTTAGCTATACATAACTTAGTTATATGTTAGCTATGACCCGGACAAATTTCATTGCCATTCTGATATTGGAACATATTTTTTTTAAATGTGTTGGTATTAGGGTTGTTCTCCTGACGTCAGTGCCCCCTATGAATATCGAATTTTTTTGTTCTCTTAGTATTTAGTTTTATGCAAGCCATAGTTCGGTGAATTGAAAAAGTGCCAGACCGAGATAGGGTTAAAAGATTCGTAAGGTGATATTTGTATAATAGAAATGAACAACGTGTTATGTAACTTTTTTTCAATTTTTCAATGTCCATCAAATGTCTAAATTGTGAGCACATAGTACCTATAAAATCTCTAAAATCTAGACGTTGATAAGCAAAGGAAGTCTAATATTTTTGGATGAAAAACTAGAATATTTTTGGAAAATCCAAATTACAATATAAAGGTAAGATTAAAATTTTTTGATAACAAAATATATAAAGGGTCACTTTTTGAAAATAAAACTCTTAAATATTCACTAAAATGAATTTTGCTTCCAATTTGGTTAAAAAAATATAGAAAAGTTTAAAACTAAATTTATTTCATGTCGACGTTTGGAGATACATATTTTCGTTGCTTAGTTTCAAAATTAACGTTATTTTAAAATATATACTTAAACCGCACACCTGGTTCAAATTTTTATTAAATTAATTGAATATTAATATTTTGTTCTTTCAATGCCGCCTAAAATATCGTTAGATTTTCTTATATATGTTAACAAAATCTCAATGAAAATAATATTCAATGCTAATAATCTGAACAATTAATTAACTAGTGATGTGCTGGAGGAACTGAAGGAAAACGATTTCATTCAAAAATTTTAATTACATTTAGCAATATTTACAATTTTAATGCTTTCCTAGAGCATGTCCTTGATTAGAGTTAGCAACTGAATCAAATAGTAAATGAGAACTTAGATTAGAAAATAATTGAGAATCCAAAAATATTTTTATGGCATGTATTAATATTAATATAACACTTAGAATGGATTTTTTCAATGAAAAAAATTGTAGAAGGTAAAGAATAGCTTCTTAAGAGAAAATGACAATGCTTTTTGATCTACACCTTTTACCGTTTAATATAAGAACTAAAGCATTCAAATTAAAAATTACTGCATTCAAATTAAAACATAAGTACCTCAATCTATAATAAATACCAAACTATAGCTTTATTAAAAAATGAAACTAAGAAACGAAACAAACTATTTTATTCTTCATACAGTAAAGCATTTTCTGCTATAAGTTTTGTGTATAGTCTCTACACATGTAGCAAAAAAATTGCATGAATAGAGCCATCATGATTATCATTAAAAATTGATATTTAAGCAGGAAACCTACAGTTACTGCTCAGGAAAATACAGGAAAAACAGTAGCACCATATGTTAGCTATATATTCTTAAGTTACACTATAAAATAAGGCCAAGTGAAAAGGATTTGCTGAATCCATTGAAAGGCTCAAATCGGAGCATGCAATTATTTATTACCAAGATAAGAGTAATTTAAATATGTTTCGCAAAATGATTTAGGGAAGATCGATTTGATGGTAGTGTTGCACAAATACACTGCAAATTCCAAGGGCCCAAAATTTACAGTGCATCTTTATTACAGATTGAACTTTATGGTCCTTTGTCAAATCAAGGACCAAAAAGCTCAATGAAGTTAGGCAAGCCCAAATATTAGAAGATGAACAAACAGATATGACTCTTATGAATCAATTGGGAGGTATTTTTGAATATTTATTCAGGTATACAATGGCCCTATTCCTACAATTCGTTTTTCAACATGCACAGAGGCGCTACACATGATTTATGGCTGAAGATGATTTACTGTATGGAAAATAAAGTAAACATTGTATTAGTATATAGTTTGACAGTACTTTCTGCTGACGACTTCACGGGAAATTATCGTCAGGTAAAATCCTTTGGAACTAAGGGCACCTAAGACCATAACTGAGAATGAAAATTTCGGGGTTCACACTAAAGATCTTCAGCAACACCCGTGCAACAGAATATAGCGATGAAGTTAAGAGGCATTCTGCGCTAATGAGATAAGAATTTATTAAACATCAGAAAGATCATCTAAAATGCCTTTATACAAAATTGATAAAAAGTACAATCTGAAATCATGGTACTAAAGTTCATGTTATCAAAAAACGAGTTGGGAACCAGTTTTCGTATTTTTTGATAAGCAACTTATAAGGTGCAGGATTCCATTTCCTCAAATGATCTTCGGTATATGTGCGGCGTAATGGTAACACGTCCTCCAAAACATGATTGTCTGTATGCAATATAGTTTCATATGAAGATAAATCTGCGTCACCAACTAATTGTTGAAGCGGCTTGAAATCATGGTTGAAAATATCTAATTAATATGGTTTCAAAGGTTTTGAGATGCTTTTGGATATTTTTTAAAATTTTTACATCATAACTTTGACTACAATATTTTTGCTGTTTTGAAATGGTTGAATAAGTGTTCTATGTTCCGTTTAGTTGCCGACCACAATATCCGATATAATCCTCACCACACTTGCATTGTATCTTACAAATAATATTAGACTTATCGTACATATTAGTTGTTGATTTTATGAATTTGATTTACTAGATTTATTGTATGTATTCCCCGATATTGTATTTTAAATAGATGCTCAAAATGAATTAAAATAACACATCGTTATCAGTATCTTTATGTATTTCACACAATTGCTGAATGTAGATAATTCTTGAGAGACAGTCGAACAATATTCATAAGTATTTTTTTGAGAGCAAAAACAACTTGAACTTTTTATTGAATTTAATAGCGAAGGTTAAAAATCACTTGTAATGTAAATAATGATTTCGTGAAAATTCGAAATTGATTGGTTGGAAATTTTGTAGACCATTATCTGAAAAATTACAAAAGCTATCGACTAAAATATTAGCACCAAACATGTCAATTGGATTACTGCTACGTCACTGAGTTCAGCGCATGGAACATGCTTCCAGTTTTAGGACAGACAGTTGCATCCTTCATGCAAGAAACGTGAACAATCGTTCCATTTGGATAGACTGCAAATGACGGCTCGAAAAACGACCTGTGACAGATAGCACACATTCTAAAATATAAGGCAAAAATTCAATAGGGATTTTCAATGAATTTTAGAACTCTATATCAACCACATTCAGAATCATTGCTGTTAGTTTCGCAGTTAATTATAAAACAACTTTATTAATTAAAAAGTTCTTTTACACAAACATTAGCATGATTAGATTAACAGAAAAAAACTGAAGGTTTGTATAAAATACATGTTTTTATTGATGTTTTTTAAAAGTGTTTTTTATTATGACATGACGCGTAAAATTTTAGAATTTGAATGTTGCTGTAGTTGTAATTATATTTTGTAAAGTAATGTATAATTAAACATATCAAGCGAGCAGTGAATTACATCTCCACCGCAGCTTGAATCCGATTATCTGACGTTGATGCCGCTTGTGCCAAGCTCTGCTCCCATGGAAAAAGAGCTTCAACATTATGGGACTCACTCAGACGCAGCTGCGAAACTGCCTTTTGCATGAAAAACTCCAAAAAATGACCTTTGTCCAAACAGTCATTAAGAAAAAATATAGCTTGTCATGTACAGTCGTTTTTTTCTTATTAATTGCTCAGGTGTTTTACAACACTGTTTTTAATACAGAAAACGTTTTTTATTAGTAAAAAACGTTTTTTTCAAACCCTGTTTTAAAATCCTAGACTATTGCTTAAAATATAAGGATTATTTATTCGTAGCAGTCTTTAGACATTATATCCATATAATAACCTCTAAAAATTACCTAGACTCGTCAAGTGTAAGAAGTCCAGACTGTGCTTGCTGATATTCTCCTTGAACTTTAGTAAAAACAACTTTAGCCAACTGCCGTTTTAACGCTGATATGCGCCATTTGATGGAGTTATGTGCTAACGCACTGGTAAGAAAAGGAGCAGTTGCAGTAACTCCCCATTTGAGTGGCAGTCGACTGACCGTGAGTGAAGGATTCAACGAACACTGGTTATTGTTGATCAACTCCAAAGCAAACCGCTCATTCTTTCTAAAAAAATACATAATTACAATCTTAGTTATCAAAGTTTTGTAAATGAATACAAGAAGTAAATTTAAATACAAATTGAAACTTAAAATTAATTACACTCGCCGAATGCTAAAGATTTCTACATTTTGCAAAGATTCTAGAATCTACATGGATCATAAATGAGTGTCAACCTATTCAAAGAATCTGAGATTGAGTTTCTTTTTTCGATTCCTATAAGTAGCTCATTTTCACAAACTTAAAATTTGTGACAAGACGGTGGACAAAAATAGCACAATGCAAACGCAGCAGAAAGTACTCAACAAAACAAAGACTCATACTTTTCAAATATAACTTTTTATATTATTTTGCATCCTTTCATTTATATGAAATTTTACGAAGGTAAATACACAGGGACAGGTTAATTCCGCATGGTACTATGCTACTACCATATATATTTCAAAAATGTTGGATTCTTATGAAAAACGCTTAAACGTATACTATGGCAAAATAAGCATTTTTGATTTTTGATCGTTTTTTATTGAATTTTTGATTATAACCTGAAAATACAAGATGTTGCTTAAACCATTGGATCATACAGCTCAAATCTAAAAAACAACCATCCACGATGCGAACCATCTACAACTACATCTACCAAAAATATTCTAATGAAGTCCTTGTTTCTAGTTTTTTTATACTAACTCCCAAAATCACCTGCAGAAATGAACACGTGCTGCGGAATCAGTTTCTCCAAGGTGGTAAATAACTCTCACTTTATATGGATGAAAGGATACCTTCTTCAAGATGCCATACGAAAAACATGCTCCACTAAAAACCGTCAATACTGTCTTCTTTCAGTCAAAATAAATAATTATTCTAAACTCGGAATTGCGCTTGTATCAATTCTTTAAACAAAATATTTAAACACAAAGTGATTTTGGGGACACGGTGTATAAGGAAGACCTTGGCCAAGAGCTAAAAATCCAGTACTAGCTTCGACAATAAATTGGATGACAGCCTTTGAATAAGGAGACATCTATTCCCAATAGTGAAACATTGAGGTACAACGTGGTTAGTCTCCACGTTAACAGTTGTCTACTTAAGCTAAAGTCTTAAAACAGCTTCAGTCTTAGAATTCTCTCTTAGACCAAATAGTTCCTTCATATATAGATAACCTGTATAGGTGACTGTATTTTAACTTTTCAAACAACGTGCAACTTCCTGCAATTACTAAACTCTAATCTAATTTTATTATTTTCTATTATATATTGAAATGATACCTGAATCATCTAGTACATCTACAAAGGTGCGTTTTTTCACTAGCGAGCTTCCATTCATAACGAATGATGGATCGGTTATAATTTGTTATAAATGTGCATACAATGAATTTGTGGGCAAAGGATTCAAGTTCTTCAGCACTTTGTAACGACAAAATACAAAGCAAATGTTCGGCTTGGGATTTCTATGCAATTTCAAATGTTGATATCTCTGAACCGTCCAGAGTTGACAAATGGTGTGATGCTCATATTTCAACATGGCTGCCATTAGCAATTATCAACGATTCAGTTTTCATACATGGTTGGAGTTTGAATTAAAACACCAATTACCACATGAGAGCAGTTTACGACAATTACATTGCAGAGAGTTGTCGAAAAGAATAAATAACAAATGATGGAAAATTTGGAGACAAAGAAGCCCGATACAAAAGCATCTTTATAGTTATTTATTAAAGAAGAGATTGTGCGAATACCAGCTGACATAAAAAGATAGTGAGAAATAGACAGCAATTAACAAAAAAGATATACATTTTTGATTAATTTTATAATTTTGTTTATGTTTCTTAGAATTTTAAATATATTGTTCATATCGTTTTTTAACTGAGTTTTCATCACCCTGAAGTTAGGTGGGGAAAAAAAACTAGTTGAAAGAATATACTTCAAAATTACATCAAGTCTTCATTATGTTAACTAAGTTTGATATTTTAATGTTATTATGCTTATCCAAATAGAAACATAGCTTTTGTTTAAAATTTATTTAATGACAACTTTTGTAATGAACTCCATTATTTTGAGGGCAAAATAATCAGCACCTCTATTTTTTTGTAATCAGCGTCTGTATAATCATTTTTATTATGAATTTTACTGAAGAAGTTTATCAATGAAGATCATAATGTAATGAAGCGATTGCGGCAGGCATAGGTATTTATTCTATTTGATTTACGAAAATTGACATTAATGCAAAATACATAATTAGGTGAGCAGCGTTTAACACAAAAAATGGTTTTTGATAGTTCATTATCTTTATTTAGAATTGATGACATTCCACACTAAATGAAAATGCTAATGTACATCTTGTAAGATTTAATGTTCAAAATCTTCGACCAATTGGTGGAGCCAAGCTCATATTGTTTGGAACTAATTTAGCTAAGTTGGTTATTCAGTGAGCTACGTAGAGGAATTAGCATTCCAAAGCGTTCTGCTACAAAGCAATTGACTCTTTCCTTGTAACGGACGAAAATTCTAAAAGGTAAATTTTAGAATATATCTACTACACATTTTCAAAAGTGCATAGATGCAATTGAAAATCGACCAATTTCCTGGTGATTTTCGGGAAGCTCGCCAAGCAGTTAATCAGTTTGACTGAGATCTTTCAAAGAAATCGCTTCTGAGTGATAGCTTTCCTGTAAAATATTTGGTATACACTTATTGCATGGTGTTAATAACAATTTTCAAGAAATGAAACATTTGACATGTAATTTAAATGTGATTGCTGTAAATATTTTTGGTAATAGTTCTCTATACATGTTGCTTATACATTTCAAAGTATTTTTATTGGCTTGTTAATATGTGACCAGTAATCATCATTCTATTTTCAGCATATATATATATCCCTCTCCTTTACATTGTTGTGTTTTCAATGGACAGACAAACGAAAATTAATATCGTCCTATATTATTTCACAGTGGAAATAATGCGACAACTGCAGTAAGACAATACAAGAAGGAAAACGGTTTGCACAAAGCGTTCAGCGGATTGACAGTTCAAAGAATTGCTGATTGTCTTCTTCATAATGCACCATAAATGATAAGCCAAGAAGCGGTAGACCAGGCGTTAATGAAGAAGAAACCAACACTTCTAAAGTGAACCAATTGGTAAAGACTTATAGCCAATCTTCCACACGTGCCTTAACTGGTATTTATCACAGTACAGTTTATGAAATAGTTAAACAAGGATGGATTTTGCAAATTGGCCATTATCCAATTAAGCGATAATATAGTATATCTTATGTTTTGATGAAGCATATTTTCCAATTGATGGTGCAGTAAAAACACATAATTGCGTAATACGGTCATTAAACATGATGGCTCCTAAACTTTGTGTATGGGATGGCTTCACTGCAAATTCTTGATTTGAGCCATACTTTCCCCAAACACAATTAATGTTCGCGATACTTAGAGATGCCAACTAATCATGTTCGTGTTAATCTAGTCAACAACTTCTTGATAAGTGCGCTTCAATTCTCCAAGGTGGTACACATATAGAACATTTGTTGTAATTTTGAAGATTCCATTTGCTATAGTTTAGTTTTTTTGTTAATATAGCTATTGATTATATTTTTATTATACAATAAATACTTCGAACGTTATATACACCCTGTATTTATACTGTTAAAAAGTGAATAGTTGTATTAATTGAATGGTATTTACAATTGCAATGGTGTTGACAAATTTATGCTGAAATTCTAGATCCAATTTTGCCCATTACCCCTACTTTTATTTGTTAATCAGCCAATTGAAAAGTTTCCAAATTTATTTTTTAAACATTTGTTACAAAATAGAAAAGCTAAAGAAATTTTGTTTCATATGAAAATCACATATTTTGCTTTGCACAGAATCAAAATTATGTTGTAATAATCCTAAATGTTTTAACTTAACGGGTTTTTATTTAACATAATTATGTCAAAAGTCTTTTCCCTAACAAAAATCAGGAATGAGGATCACCGCGCTCTTGGTTATTGCCCATTTCGCCTCATATTCTTACATAATCCCTAAGAAAAAATTGCTACTGCTTTGCATTGATACACCAAAAACTTCACGTTGGTGCACTGTTTATATATATAATATGTATACATTTTTTGTTCTAAGGAAGCACAATTTGTTTTCAAATGTTTGCATGTATATCTTACTATATTACTTGTAAAAAGTGAAATTTGGTTACCAACATTAAATTCTTTAATATGGGATTAAGCATTTGTTAATTTATTAAACCTGCGTTTAAAACATGCAAAACACCTATAATCTGCTGCTCTTCTTTTATGCTTGTTGAATAAACTGCGTTGAATACCTTCAAAGTGCGTATTAGTCTTTGAATGTGCGTCTTTATCTTATAAGCTGCGTTTGTAGTGTGTGATGCACTAGTTATCTTGGGCAAGAGTGGTATCCTTTTATCCGGACTCTTTACTACAGACTTTTCAGAGATGCTATGATTTTCCGTTTGATTTCAGGCTTCACGAGAAATAAAGGTGAATCTTTCAAAGCTCGATTGTGGAAGAATTAGCCTTAAAACTATTCAAGACAACAGAACCAATTTTTTCGGGAAATTCTCTATGCTTATCCAACAAAACGATATTTTAACAAATTGTTTCTGTTAAGACATCTAATATTGTTTTTTGGTCGAGAAAAACCCTCATTATCATGCGCAAATCACACAGCATCCTCCATCGCTAATGGTTTGGGCTGGAATGTCCAATTCTCATCTGTTTGGACACTTCTTTTTAATGGCACCATTAATAGTGCGGGATATATTGTAATTTTGGTTGATGAATTTCTACCAGAGTTCGAAAGAAGGGGAAGCCTGGATTGCCATTTTCAACAAGATATGGCGCCTCTAATACTGCTCGGGAAACTGAGGAATTCTTGAATAAGCCGATGGGTGGGAAAGTTTGATCCTGTCCCTTGGCCTGCAAGAAGTCCAGACCCTTCGTCATGTGACAATGATTTGTGGGGCATTGTTGAGAAGGAAAAGCTATGTGTGATTAGAAAGGACTGCAAGTGAATCCATATGATCATTAAATGTATTATATTGAAAACTTATTGTAAATTAAAAAATACATTCTGAAAATTTTTTTAGCAAATTTTGAAAGGGAGTAACTGCTGGGACACCCTGCAAATGGCCCACTATCTCATTTATGAAATACAAAAAAATCAGTCTCTAATGGACTAAGTCAACATAGAAGTGCAATCGACCATATTCGCGCAGTGCCACAGAGCTAAAATAAACGCTTAAATGCAGTAGGGTATAATCATGACACATGTAAACCTATAAGTATCAGCTATTCAACAAACATCGCCTGTTACTCATTAAAATGTTAAGGCAATATTTGAATTGATAGTTTCACCGACGATTTTGGGAAAAAATATTGTACTTGATATAAAGAGGTAATAACAATGTTAATAAATCTTTCGAATACCATTTCTAGATGATAGACTACATGTTGTTGCTCTGCAAAATATTTACTCAAACGTATTCAAAATGGTTTCGAAAAATGCTTAACCTTTAATGCGTTTCTTGTAAACAGATCAAGACATTTGCTGATGTGTCTTAAGCATTATTACCAATTACAAGCACAAAAACTGAGATTCAATGAACTATTTATAGACAAACGTAATTAACATACATGTATAGGATCTACATGATTTTTGATGATTGTATCTGAAAAAATATTTTAGAAATTGCGTAATTATATTATATAAAGAAATTGTTACACTCGTGTTACTGCTACATCGGACGAACGGAGTGTTATGCTCATCATCAAACAGATTATTTCCTCACAACGCTATCGCGGTTATCTTTAAGGAATGGTATGCTGGGTTGTCTGACTTAATCAGGAGTCAAATCAATTCAAAGCTTTGCTGATGAAGAGTGCATCTTAGCAAGGAATGGGGGTTCCTTGAAATTATCTCTGACAAACAGCGCAAGAAAGTCGCCAAGCATTTCAATTCCCAAAACAATAAAATCGCAGCAGATTTAGATGGGGGCGACAAAAGAAAGTTGTGTTGCAAACGACCATCTAGCGAACGCAGAAAAGTTCACATTTGGAATTGAAAACTACCTGTGCATCGCTTATAGGGTTGCATTCTATAAACACCCTTATTGGGTCTACGAGCTTCAAAAATGACGTCTATTCCAATATTTTACGTAGTGAACAGTAAATAGATTTGTCCAAATCAATATTAGTCTGGAAGCACAAAAATATAGTTTGGCAAATATTTGAAACAGTGATCCGACTTTCAAGGATGTATCTCTACATACGTATAATTCTCAAAAGGCTTACAGATCATTTAATTCTTCGCAGTTTGTGCGAAGTAGTCTCGATTTCTTAGAAAATCCAATGTGGATGAGACACTGCTAATCTGATATGTTTAAGTTGAACAAATGCAGCATAGATCAATCAAATTCCTAGTTGGAGGGATAGACAAGCCACTGTGCTGCAATTATCCCAAAAAATTCTTAGTCTGTAAGCCGGATTATATTATACTGCAATTTGCCAAATTCTTCTACAATCCATTAGAAGTGCCTCATGAACTTCAAATTTTGATACATAATGTACTTTATTTGGTATCTGTTAGTTCATGTGAAGCGAAATTGGGTTCTTCCCAATGGGAATTCATCTGCTCCCCGTTAAAAACCAGTTCGATATAGAGAACAATCCTATGTTCATTTCTAACAGTCCTACTACCACTCTATGCAATTCCTAAATCATTTGCTCTTACGCCACCTCTCGGCATTGCAGACAAAAAGCCGCACGATCACTGCCATTAGTGCATGTCAAAACTAGTTACCTAAGTTGGTTGCGTCATAATAGTACTTTAATTAAATTATAGTTTTTCCTCTTTGTTTTTTAAATTGTTGGCAAGGTTTTACTGCTTTTGCCATGAAAATATGAGCAGCATTCATGGGCGACTGTGCACATGAGAAGAATAATTGACAATATTATTGCACAATTATTGCAATAAATGAATGCAATATTTGTTCACTAAAATACAATTATTGTCAAAATAATATTGTACTTATTTTTTTAAAGTTTTGCAAAGCCGAAAGGGTTATTTAATCCTCTCTAGCATCCCGTCACATCAAACTGAAAATATTTACTTGCTTTCTAGTAGAATTTCCAGTAGAAGATCGTAGATTTTAGTCGATTCGCTTGGAGAAAGGCTTTGAGTGTGAGTTTTGCAATAGTAGAATGCGTAGGCCAAATCATTCATGGTTTCAACAATGATACGTAAAGCTTCATTATGTTGACCGAGCTAAAAGATTCAAATCGAAGCTAGACCAACAAAATTTAGGAATCAATTATTAAAAATTACTCGTGCTTTCAAATCTTCAAACTATTTTTGGATAACATTAGGTTTAGTTCTGTTGCTGACAAACGAGAAATTTCATTACTAAACAGGTTTTAATTTAATTTTCATCAAGAATAATTCACACCTGCCCTTCAACCAATAGGAATTAGTCTACTCATTAGTGTATGCACATTAGGGTGAAGTGAATTGTATAAACAGAAGAATGTTAGTTAATAAGCTTGGCCAAATGTTCTAAAACTGTGTTTAAAAATAAGTTTAGCATGTAGCAATTTAGAACATCACTGTTGCCGCCAACTGATGTTTGCCGCAGTGTTATTCAAGTACTTTTCTTACAACCTTTGATCTACAGAAGCTAGAACGCTGATTTGGGCTCTAAAAGCTGCAGAATATGCATATTTACATGAATATCTGGTTTAAAACGACGTTTTACAAAAGTGTTCAATTTTTAGTAATAAGAACTTTTGTATAATTTACAATTTCAGTAAAACTATTTACATTCTCCAATTGCTCAAGACCAGAATACTTTTGTCAGAAAGAACAGAGATGAATTTAAATAAGCTTAAACTCGTAATTATTAGTTACTGTCTTGTATGATTTTTGGACTAAGGCATTTTTGCATACATTTAATTTATTTATTGGTATATTTGCAGGAGGTACTAACTAAACATAAAACCGCATACAGTGAGAGCAATTTCATGGGTTGCAAGAGTTCAATTTCTGCTTCAAATGATTAGCACAATGCTAATTATCGATGCTTGTGGCATCATGGTTTCAAATTTAAAGCGATGGAAACAAGAATGCAAAGCAGAGTAACCAAAATACTACACGAGACTTATGTATTTACATGTGTTAATAAATTTCCAGAAAATCGACTTCCAACTGCCAAAAATGCCTTTGAAAGAATGCTTCATGAAAAAAACTGGTGCAAGCAGCACATATTGCCAAAGAATTGATTGGTAATTGGATCTTCTGCAGTGTTTACACATTGCTCACAAAAGCAGTGACGTATAAAATAACTACTGATGAAAACAATTTCTCGCCTATGCCGGTATCCAGGAAAAAATCAATATACATAACCAGGACGTAGAAAACTCTATATAATATTTGCTAAATTATTTGCTATTTGGTACTATGACACTACACAAACAAGGGAACTTAAGCTAAGGTGAATGCGCGATGTGGATTATGCATAATATTAAGACCAAAAAGCGAAACGCCTGACCAAGAATTCCCCAATTGAAGAGAAGTTAACAGCATCCGATGGTTCAATTTGCTAACTTCACCAAAAATAGATACTTTTCTTTTTCTCTACATTTGCTTGTTCAAGTTCCAGGATGCCAATTAAGCGTGAACTGAAATCTGAAGATGAATCAGAACCGTGTAGCTTGGAAAACGAATGTAGCATGAACTTGGAAATAAGTCTCAAAATCAAGTATTATATAAGCGTTTAGCAATGGCATGTGAGCGTTTTTCTGCATTCGATAAAGCAACAGCTGCCATTGCATCTGCTGGCTCAAAGATCATTGTATCACACACCGAATGAAAATACCGATGATATAGACCATAGTAAACTAAGGCGTGAACGAATGAAATATAGAAAAAATTTGTAAAACACGCAAACCAAAATTTTGAATGAGCTAACAGCATCTACGTTGATGGTACAAAGATAGAGCCTCAACTGTGGCTGAAATACATGTGAAATACTACAAAAACACAATATTGGAAGATGATTACATTAAAAGCGCCGAGAATGGAGAAATTTACTCACTCATGTAAATCCAAAAGATGGCAAAGTAAAATCAATTGCTGAAACAATCCATGAGTCAATATGTGCAACATCACTGGAAAGAAAACCTGCTGTAATTGAAAGTGTGGAACTATGCGCTACATTGAAGAAATTATTGAAAGGGCATTTTGTTGCCTTCATTGTAATGTTTCCTTCCACTCAAACATACTTCTCTTGAAATGGAAGGATCCAATACTGGGGCCAAGCGCATTTTCAAGTTCCATTGGAAAAAGACTTGTAGGCCCACTATCGAATTGAAAAGTTGCTGCATTCCAACCTATTCCAATATATCCGCATGTGGATTTGAAGCAAGAATGAGATTACTCGACAAAAACTACGTTCCCGAAAACATATGAAAGGTATGTCGTACTTTCAATGTTGATTGCTTAAGTTGTTTGGATTACTTATTGTGTACTTTAACCGAAATTTTGTTTTGTGTCATTGGAAATTGGTTTGCAATAACAAAATTTTAAATAATAATGGAATTTTTTAATTAAATTAAGAACTTAATAACTTTAAGGAACACAACGCATTGAAGCAGATATAAACTTACAAAATTTCAAAACTTTTAAAATCAGCATCATTGCTTCTGTAGATCAAAAGTTATAGCAAAATTATATAAATTATAGTGCGGCCAACCACCAGGTGGCGATAGAAGTGACGCATTGAGTTTCTGAATGCTTAATATATTTCTGAACACTGTTTTAGAACTATTTTTTATATAATCCATCTTTTGAGATTTCACTCCACCATAATACACATACATAAATCTCTGATGAAAATATATGCAAATATTTATAGAAAACACGTCACTCTTCTAATTAAAACAATTTCTTGCTTAGACTTGTTACTTCAAAATGTTGTATTTCTTCAAATTAACAAGCACAATATATATAGCGTACAAATAAATGATATAGGACCCTATAAGAATTAACAATCTTGAAATTGATAAGCATGTTATTATGCAACTCTTTATTGATAAAAATATAACACCCTTAAATATGCTAAATACATTTTAAAATGTTTTTTTAAAATTAAATTCAGTTAAATCGATGAATAACTGTGAAGCACACAAATCCAATTCAACGACATCTGTGTACGGACGGTCAGTTAAAAGAACTAAAAAGACAACAAAGATATTATTAACGCGAGTTAACTTGAAATAGAAAAGAAAGGATGTGGCAAAGAAGAAAAAATCATGTCTACCAGTAAGCGTAAACGTTTAGTGAGCATTGCAATCTGCTAAAAAAACTGACCTCTCAGTGACAACCGGCACATAGAGATGGGATACAATGCTCTTATGTCAATAAAATATTACAAGGGGAAGGCATTCATTGTCATAAAAAGCAAAAAACTTGCTTGAATTTCGACCCTGTGCTGCCAATGAACGTGATGTAATCATAATAATAATCGATTAATCATACTACACTCTATACGCAAATCAAATGCTTCCAATGAAATACCGTTCCTACCACGGGTGAACTTTCCCAATAAACATAATGATGTGGGTAGGTAACCACCAATAACCCTGATATTTTCCATATACCTTTATAAAACCAAGTGCATTTCTCAACTACTCTCATAGAAATAATGGAAATTACTGGCCGGTACTTGTCACTATGATAAGCAGGCATTTGACACACTAATGTGGACACTAGAGACTTGAACCCACCCAATGCAGAATAGAGCAGATGAAGCCTCTCATCAAAACTGCCTTAGAGAGTGAGCATTAATATTGTACGAGGGATTATGAACAAAGTGAAATCGAATTTGCACGTGGCTCTTGTCAATGGACCCTTATCCGCTATCCACTGATAATATAATTGTTAGAATGCATAAACTTGGTTTTCATTGATATGAATTGCTTTATATATCTTCTGTTTGCCAAATAAAAAAATTTAAAATTTCTCAAGATTTCTAAAGAACTCCCTTTAGGATATACATGTAACATGACATGTACATACCAAATGAAAAAATCGAGATTGTTTTGATTTAAAACAAACAGAACATACCTTGGCGAGAATTTGGCATTTCTCCTTGTGAAGTTGGGAATTCGATAAATACATGAGAAGATTGTCAAATGGAAGTTTGTCGGTTTGGGCGATGAGGTCGTTAAACTTATCTCTCACCGGGATTCTGCAAGCCTCGTTTGTTTCGCTCAACAAATAATCAATGCAAGTGTACGCGTACATCTCGCTCAGACCAACATCCTAAATAATATCAAAATTATAATCATAGAAATAAAGGAAAATGCAACAATTGACTAGTATATTATATATATATATATATATATATTAGGGTGTGCACTTTTTTCTAACTTT
>CABFPE010000449.1:82675-98652 GCA_900660155.1 Hofstenia miamia
TAGGTTCCTGTCAATTTTTTTAATTCTATTAATAACTAACTCCATGGTCTAGCAATCTTGTTAAGCACAGCTTGATAACACGAACGACTATTTAGATATTTCCACGTACTTTTTCTTCTTCAGTTTCACAACAGCTAAAAATGTTCCTTTTCCAATGCTGTCATTTTGCTCCATTCCTAAAAGACTCATTTCTTGAAGTAAGCTCCTTAAAAGCACTGAAATTGAAAAATAATTGTCTGTCACAATATGTCGTTTATATTTGCTATCTTCCTACCGAAGATTGTCAGCAAGAATAGGAAGTACACCTAAACTAGGGGTAGTACTTTATAACTTGCAGAAATATATATTTTACGTGGTATCATAATATGAGAAATGGTCATTAGAACAAGTTAGTTTATGAAGTTCTCTCACCATTCGATTTAAAGTTTTTGCTAATTTCCCTATTATCATGCACCACAAACAAAAACAGCATTAATATTGGTTTAAAATTTGCAATTTTGTAACACAACAACAGATACAATATATATATATATATATATATATATATATATATATATATGTCTCGCTCTCCGTACAAAAATTGCTCTGCGTGCGCCTTATATAATGTACAAAATGTGTCTAAAATTTCGTATTCTGGAGATATATAAGAATAGCAAGATATCATATCTATACTTAACATAAAATTGAATAGCAGACAAAAATTTAATAAAAATCTCTCTGCAATCACTGGGCATTTGTTTATATCCCGGGGATGATCAATGTCTTCATAGGTTTTGATTTGATGCGGTTTTTATAACTCTATACTAACAGATTGCTGAATATAGGCAAAACTAATGCTACGTTTACATATTTGGATGAATAAAAGATCCTTGTAAAAATACGTCAAACCATTGAGAAGCATGTTAGCTAGGAGCTGAAATTTATAATCCACAACATAAATTAAACCAACAATAAAGTAGAACTTACAGAATTCTGACGTTCATTCACAATAAAATCTAGAAAATCTAATCTGAGATCAAGATGCTCTCTGAAAACTTCAGCGGCTTCAATTGGTGAAATTGCATCTTCTGATAAACTGGAACGGATTTTAAGAATCTAAAAAATCGATGAAATTCCTAGAAATTGGTGAATATACCTTATATAAACATCAGTGCCAAATGTTCAACAGCAAAATTACTTATTAAATGATTAATTACTTGGAAAAAGTAGTATTAGGAGATCTTTTTGTACAATTCCTAGAAATGACGCTTAAAATGTATGCCTATTATAATATAAATGATTTAAATAGTCATGTCATACATCACGCTTCAATTGCATGATGCACGAATTCCTAAGACTGTTTGAACATGCCAAGAATAACAACTAGTTATCCCAGAAAACTTACAAAAATAAGAAAAAATTAAAATAAGTTGCTTTGATCCTATAGCAGGGTAGTTCAAAAATTAGCCATTTCTATACTGCCTTCCTATTTTGAAATCAAAGGAAATTTCTAAAACTTGAATTCGGAAAAATAGTATTTGACAGTTCATTTTCAAAAAAAAATCATTGAACGTTTTAAATACGAGTATATATAAATAGGGTGTGTAAAAGTTGAATTTTGTAATTTCTTAGTATGGTTGTAAATTAAAAAAGTCTAAAATATTTTATTAGATCAATATTTAATTTTTAGGTAAAATAAGGTTACAATCGAAAATTGAAATAGTACATTTCTATATTTGTTGTTGAAATTATCAAAATTTCTGATGAAAACCTTAAACCTTGTCATTTTCATGTGAAAACAGTACTTTATAACACGTTTTAAGCAATACACACTCATTTCGAGGTCACTTTAATTTTATCATTAAGTCAAAATATGGCCAAATTTTCTTAGTTTTTTAAAATCAATTTGGAGGTTTAAATACGAAGTTTTTACGTCATAAATATGAAACTAATAGAATTCAGGCACACAATGAAAAGTTTTATACCTGCAAAAGTGCTAAGGGATCAAGATCAAGCAGCCACTTAAAATAATGAGAAGCCAGTTCAGCTGGAATTTTATTGCTACTAAGAGTTTCAACGACTATCTGAATTCCTGGAAAAAACGCATCGGTCATCTTCTCCTCAACAAGATCCTTCCAAATATCAAGAGCAGACCGATACCCACCGCAAGAGTAATGAAGAAGTGCAAGTGAATGCGGTGGTAACGCTGAGAGAATGTAGGAAGGAATTGGGTAGGGACATGTTAGCTTATTATCTGAGAGTAGACAATTGAGTCTGGTAACATTGTCGGAGCGAGCCAAGAGTCGTATTATGCATTCATCTACGAGCTAAAAAATACACAATCCAAAAACCGTAAGCTATTAATTGTGACTGAATAAAGTATTAGAGATGAAAATATTAACCAAAGAATTGCCCTAAAATTAATTAGAGTATGGAATTTCGATGCATATATAACATGGACCAAAATGGCCCACTAATACAAAACCTAATATTCAAAGTGAGAGATTTTTTTCAAAGCTGGACTTGTTGCGAACTTAAAAACCTTGATTTGTATTTAAACCTGGATATTTGTATTTAAAATTTGAACAAAGTTTGTTTAAATTTTGAATAATCTTTAGACAAAAGCGTGATATAACAAGTTAAAGACATAGGCATGTTTTCATGCATAGAACCAAAAATCTTACTAATCTGAGAAGCGCTTCAATGAATGATCTTAACACATATGGAAGGTAAAATAATTGCTTGTTAAAAGCACAAAATTTAAAAACGAACTAACCAATTAAATGTTGTTTTCAAATAACTTGTTACAAATCTTCATATAATAAATTATGTATTTAAAGAATTACTCTTGATATGGTAGATTCCACTGCGTCACACTTTTTCCTTCTAATTAAAAATTCCGCCAAAGATTTGTCGAAATCATTCAAGAGTTCATCATCTCCATCAACAATTTCCTCAACAGGTTTGATTTTTAAGTTAGAGGGGGGAGCCTCATCCAGTAATTTCGGCCATAATGTCAAAAGCTAAAATATATACCGGTATGTAATGGAAAGAAAGTAATCGCTGAATATGATTTTGATTTCAGGCTGCTGAACAATTTAACACAGAGACTCTTAATAGCTCGTTTTTATGTACAAGAGAAAACTTATAAAACATGGCTCGCTAGATACAACTGAAAAGTACAGTACGTTAATTTCTTCATAGTGTCAAGCGTGCTTTTGAGTTTGACGCTGTAAAAAGTGGAGGTGACAATGGATGAAATGGGACACTATTTTACCTGAGTTTTTAGATACTGGGTAGCTTTGTTTGTGAATTACTGAGTTTTGGGTCATATAGTAGGGCAATATTTGTTGTCGAGGTTATAAGTGAAATACTTTTCCATTTGATGAAACCGAATTGCCCTTGAGAATCCACTAGTTATAATTATCACGAGGGCAAGAATAAATTAAAAAAGTTAACATCAAAATTGAAGGTCAACTTTCAAAGGAAATCTCGAAAAGATTATAATTACTCAGGTAGAATTATGAAGACAATTATTAAGTTAAAATAATGTCAAAATTTCAGTTTACATAAAATGGCCTAATTTTGTGAAAAACTATTGACGATGCTTGCGAACTGCTGCATTTCCAAAGCCTAAATAATTGGATTTCTGCAAAATAATCCTTAAAAATTATCCATATATATATATATATATATATATATATATATATATATATATAAAAAATATATTGCAACGTTCAAATATATATGGACAACTTCATAAACCAGTTCTCTTTTCAGAAAATATGGTTAAATTTATAAAATCGTGTCTGTTACTGCCATATAATTAAGGGAGAATGACGACAATTTAGTTTTTTAAACTAATAAAAACAAGCTTGAAGGGAAAAACAAAGTAATAAACAATATATTAAACCTCAGCTAAATCCATTCAACATTTCCCATAAAACTATATTTAAGGATATACATAGTCAAGTTTAAGAAAATCTCAATAACTACATTCCACTAGAGTTTTTCATATCCTACCACTAGATGTATTGAGTTATGACAATTTCAAACGTCGGTTTAAAGTAAAAGTGAAAAATTTGAAGTCAACTTTCAACACTGAAGCATCCTTTACAGCGTGAGAGTGGTTTGATTGAAGCAAACATTATTTAAAAATGATTTTATGTGTGCAAATTATAAATGATAAAATTAAAAATGCTCAAATGGCCGTTCTAGAGGAAAATTATATTTAATGGTTTAAATATCCCTCATAAGTTAAATAGGATTAAACAGGTGAGCATCTTAAAAAATAAAAATTCTCCGTTTGTGACATTAAAATTAAGCAAATTNTATATAAAGAATATAATGAAATATAAAGATTTATATCAGCATTAATTAACTCCTAGTTAGAATCTTCAGTTGAAAGAGTTTTTCTACCAATAAGCCTGGAATATAGAAGCTGAAAACTTTACATATTAAATACGGTGTTGGATTCCTTCTCTGTACTATGTAAATCAGATTCCAATTCCTTCTCTATACATTGATTGCGTTTTGTTCTATCTTACTCGTATGGTTTCTTTCCTTCACTCTCTATTCTCATCTTTCTCATTTCCTTACTGATCTTCACAAATATTTTCATCATTTAATCTGAAATCGAAAGTCAAAATGACTTAACATTTTTTGAATAGAATCGATTTAACCTAAAATTTCGATACATTCACTTCCTAACCCTAACCTTAGTGGGTATGTGGTGAACGTTATTCATAACTAAAAATTAGCTCAAAAATGCGAATTAGTCTAACGCAATAAAATCAAATTATAAAACGCAACAATTTTTTAAAAAGTATTAAAATTTTATAAGACCCTTCCATTCATGCCGTAAGCGCAAATTTTCAACCTCTTTATGCCAAAGTCAACTTCATGTTAGATTCGACTAGTGAGTTTGGCTTGGAATTCAACTCGACATTGAAATTCCAAGAATAGACGGCTAGTTTCAAACAATTCTAGCTTTTCACTTAAGACAACAACATTAAAAAAGTTTTTTTAAATGAGAACATAAATGTCAGCATACCAAGCGTAGATCAACGTTTCCTTCAAATAGGTAATCAAATGCTTCTGCTAATTGTTTCTTTTCTAATTTTATGAGACCTACTTTGGAGATTGCACGTTCGCGCATCTAAATTGTACAAAAGTTGAAAATCAAATATAATTGAAGCAAACCCTAAAAAACGCGTCCGTTACTCCAGTGTCGAGCTCTTCAAGATGTGAGGCGATGAGTTTCAGGGCTTCCTCTTCTCGCTTCTCATCAAGGAGACCGTTGAGCTAAGACATATGTTTATTACAGGGAATGGTAAACATCAGAATGAAATATTCATTAAAACAAATTTATAATTATCAATATACTTGCTTACTTGTCTCTCAAAAGATGTTGGGGCTGCTCGAAGTAAGTCCAAGGATGTTCCAACGATGATGTTGCCTTCAAAATCACCCAGGATAGACCATCTCGGAGAGGGAATAGTTTGCTTCTGCAGCTGATCCAGAACACTAAAATGTAAAAACAAAGCATAAATTTGCCAAAAAAACACATTGCGAGCTCGAACAATATACTATTTCATAAGTATACAAAAACAAGAAATTATAGGGCACTGTCAGATGTTGAAATCTGTTTCAAAAATAGTGCAACGACGTTTCTCAATCGCCGAATCGCAGCACTCCAGTACAACATAAATGACTATTTCAAAAAAATTTTTTGAATCGGACATATAGCCAAAACTTTAATTCAAGAGAGTGCATTTTGAAAAAAATCCATTAATTAATAAAATAAGAAATCGATATATCTACAATTTGGACAATGATAAAATGAACATGGTTTACGAGTTCAACAAATATAGAGAAATTTACAAGCAGTTAACAGTTCCTTAAAAACAAATTTTAATCAATTTTTTAATAAGAAATGAAACAACCAAGCTACAAAACTAAGAAACACCAAAATTCTTCAAGCTTGGTTTCCAGCTTTCTTGTGAAAGACTCTCATTTGCTGTGAATCAAGCCATCTTTCTTGAATACATTTTAAACATCGTAGAGGAAATAAGCACTTGCTCCACTGGAGGGTCCTCCTACACACTCCAAATCATTTTTTTGTTAACTCGAATGAGCCATGCCTAATCCAAGTTTCACACTTGACGTACTTTAGAATTACACAATAATGACAAAAAGAACAAGTGATAAGTAGACAAACATCAACTTTAACGCATTTGCAAGAATAAGTCAGTATGTAATTTAACCTTAATCTGCCTGATACACTTTATAAAAAAACAAACCGTTTTTCGACATTTACAAAGAATTCTTTCCAAGCCTAATAGAAAATTTGAAAATCTTGAGGGATATGCAGGTCTATTGGGAACATGCTTTAATGCAATGTTGAACATTTCTGTTAAAGCGTATTACTGTGGCTGAAGTTGTTAAAAAGATGAAAAGATTAACCATTTTTCTTTGAAAATTTCGAATTTTTGAAAAAATTGAAATTCTCGATACCTAATGTGCAAGTATTTATAAGGTTTTGAGCCCATGGAAGCAACAAAGAACTTTGACTGTTTCTTGATGTGTGCAAAAATATTCCAAACCCGTTGAGGCGTGAAGTGCGCAAAGTCAGATGTCGCGGTTTTGAGATATAAGCGTTTAAAATTTATCTATAGGATCATGAAAAATATTCAAAAATCCCCAGGCTGGTTAAGAGGTTAAGCTATTGCTGCAACAGTCCACCAGTTGAAAGCACTGTTTAAAAATTTCTCAAAAAATTACAAAAATAAGGATCCATTTAGCAATAAATACACAGGTTTCCTTTAAGAAATATTTAAAGGAATTTTTAGAAACATATATTATTAAAAACCTGTGAACAGTAAGAAATTCTTCATCCAAAGCCAAGATATAAGGATGAGAATAAGCAACAGCGAATGTAGTCTCTGACCAAGTAAGAGGTGGTCTCTTCGATATGCCATCGCAATTTACAAAAATTCCTAATGCTTCAGGCCCATTCAACAAGAATTCCTCCTAAACTTAATAGATTTAAACAACACTGAATACAAGTAGTTGATATACATCAAAGACATATATAAAATGAATCTTAGAACTTAATTGGGTTTCAATTAAATTGACAAAAAATATAGAAGCTATTTCGCATACAATTGTTGAAGAACCACATCATCATCCATTGAGAAAGTTGATAAAATACATTACACTGAAAATAAACTTAAAAAGTGACTTTAATTTTAAAAAATCATTAGAAAAATAACTTACGTTATTGATCCGTTTGATGAAAGGTGTTTGCAAGTTGTGGGGAAGGAGATCTATTTGACTACCAGAATTGAGATCTACAATCTTGTACATTTCTCCTCCAGCGTAACAAAGAGAAGGTCCATTTATACTCTAAAACAACAGCGCGAAATTCAACATTAAACACTAAACCATAGAAGGGATAGTAACGGAGTAAGGATTAAAAAAAAATTCCAATGAAAGATGTGAAAGAAATTCCCAACGTTACTACTACGCAAGTAAAACGTAAGTAAAAATTTCCATACTAGAATAAATTATAAAAATCACTTTCTATGTAAACGTTATTCATTAAATAAAAAAAGTTTTGGAAATATCTATCGTTGCATACATAATTTAGTCGAAAGATACACATGCACAACCGTAGCATTATAAAAAAATTTACTAAAGCAACAGGAACTGAGTTAACATTGACTTGTCTGAGAACAGAAAGCTTATCTTCTCCAATGGCAAGTAACAAGATTTGCTTTTTCCGATTCGCAATGCAGACCTCAACATTGAGCGGATTTTTTCCAATTATTGCAGGATTCACTGACAGACATACGATCTAAATTAATGCTATATCCAACTCTTAGCATGAAAAATCAAAGCATGAAAAACAAAATGATAATTTAGAAAGCGTAAATTATATGCAAATATTATTGCCCATGTTTGTGTTTCATAAACACATTTATAACAATACTTAACTTCTCACAATTCAAACTAATGTAAGCCAGGACTAGGATGGTCGGACGCTCTGCTTTAGGAAGAACAGTCTCGTTTAAGAGCGTTTTGTCCTCTGTCAGGCTTCAACTTAAGAAGAACGCTAATTTGTCACGATTTTGGCAAAATACAAACATTAGATTGCTAATTCCTTCGTTTTTAACTCCAAGAATGTACTAAATTGTTCTATAATACATAAAACTCAGCATTATTTTATTTCAGTTCATTTTTCATACACTATTTCGCAAATAATCACACAAGTTATTTCACGCATCATGATGAGAAATTATTCATGAAGATGATGAAACCCAATCACCGCCTTCCCAAGCTTTTACCCTCAATTCTCCCTCATACTCACAAATTATGTATAGAGATGCTCACTTCTACTCTTAGAAAAAACCAGTTCGTTCCTTACTATTGCAACTACATATATAAATGCTCCACTGTCCACACATCATACCTATTAACGCCTACAATATGTTGTTTTCTTTTTTGTTCGAGTTATTTATATATATTGTTTATAAAATAATAAACGTTACTACTATATATAATCCTGGATGTGCTTCTAAAGGAAAAATACGTTGGACATTAATAATAATAATAATAATAATAATAATAATAATAATAATAATAATAATAATGAATGACATAATTTAGCCGCTGAAGGCATTCACTACAAAAAAATAAAAGCAAGTCATGTTTTACGGCAGCGAGAACAGTCACAGGAGATGAAACATGAGCAGATGGAAGAGTAGGCGAAGCAAAGAGGAAAGACATCAAAGATTTCTTGAACTTCGGCGGCGGGGAAAAGAAATCAATCACTATTGGAGGGTTCAGAGTCAAGATGTAATTAGCAGCAGTACAAGCACGATTGAAAAAATGATTGAAAGGTGCGATGTTTCTTGGGACGACGAATGGAGAAAGTTATAACATCATCAGAGCGAGTGGAGTGGGAATTAGAGAACTTAATGAAATCAAAAGGATCAAGATTCAATTTGCGAGTGAGCAGTCGATTGAATAGGAGGAGATCACAGACATGGAAGTAGAGTAACAGCGGGAGAGTGGAGAATTTGAGAAGGGCGTCTTTGTATGGCAAGGGAGTAAATCCATTTGAAGGCACGCTTCTGGAAACGTTCCATAGATTGGAATAAGGAACGGGAGTGCCACAAACAGGGAGAAGCATAGAGAAGAATCGCGCGAGGAATGGACTTGAACAAAGAGGGATTCACAGCAGCTGTGGAATTAAAGGGAACACTGCGGAAGAGGGCAAAGAGTGGGGAATTAGTTTTGCAGAGACGTAAGGACACATGACCAGACCAATTTAAGTTATCAGCAAGTTGAATTCCAAGATATGTATGATGAGGGGAAAAGTTCACAGGAAGGGGAAGATCAGAAGGGGAGATACAGAAAAGGAAATATCACATGGCTTGGTTGTGTTTAAATCAAGATGGTTAACAGACGACCAAGTAGACAAAATCTCAAGATCAGAAGTAATATTGGAGACAAAAGAACTACCAAAGTTGAAAATTGCAGTGTCATCAACGTACAGTAGACAGGATGAGTTGAGGACAGATTGAGGGAGGTTGTTGATAGCAACAAGGAAGAAGAGAACAGCAAACACAGACCCCTGAGGAGCACCACTAGAGACAAGAACAGGGGAAGAAATAGACGAATTGTTTTTGAAAAACTGACGATGATTGGACAAGTAAGACCGAAAGAGTTGGATGAAATCAACATCAAAGCCAAATAAACTTAATTTGTCAAGAAGGATAGAATGAGGAGCTGATCAAAAGCTTTAGAAATTTCAAGAAAGGTAATGAAACCAGGATCATGACGATCAAAGTGGAAATAGCAGTTTTCAATCAAAGTGAGGTTACAATGCTGAGAAGCAGAAAAGAAGTGACGAATTTTAGGGAATACATAACGAAAGACAAGCCGCTCAAAGATGATTGACAGCCGAGAAAGAATAGCTATTGGACGATAAGAAGAGACTTGAGAGGAGGAAAGCTGATTGGATTTTAACAGTGGAGAGATCCAAGATGTTTTCCAGCAAGGCGGAAAACGCTTAGAGGAGCAAATTTAGGAGAAGAGATGCTTTAAATGGATGGTAAGAGTTGAGGAAGTTTCATGGATTACAAAGGATGGGACGCCATCAGGATAGCAAGGACCAGATAACTTGCAGGACTTAAGCATGAGGGAAATATGGGCTTTGAAGACGGTGTCACATAGGCAAATCAGTGGGGAGGTGGCAGGAGGACCAGAACAGCAAAATTTGAGAAGAAATAGGCATTGAAGAGATCACCTTTCTCCAGATCTGAGAGCAAAAAGATGGTTCCAATTCAAGCTGGGGAGGTCAGGTTTGGAAGGCAGAGAATGCAAGAAAGTATAAGAGCCTTGAAGAGATCCAGATGAGAAACTGGACAACAGAGAGATTTTGTCGAGTATTCAAAGAGTGTACAGTAAGGGATGAGAAATAGAAAGGGAGAGAAGTATGCTTTTTCCGACAACGAAGAACACAGGATGAAATAACTTGGTGAGGGAAGGTGTACCAGTCATCAGCAGAGAAAGAGTCATTAAAAATGGGGAATGAAGAAGAGAGAGCAGCATTTAAAGATACAAAGTAACTGTTAGATCGAGCATATTGATGAGTCGCAGGACAAGCAGAAGAGGTAACAGAATTGACAGACAGGCTGAGGTAAACAAATGAGTGAACTGGAACAGGGACCCCAAGATGTCAAAAATACGATCAGGGTGAGAGCAGAAAACCAAGTCAAGAAGGGAGGGGCGGGAAGTAGGAGAAAATACTAGTTGTTCAAGAGAGCAGGAAGCAAAAAATATCCAGAACAGGGGATTCATAGGCATCATTAGAGTCAAGTGCATTCCAAAAAACATTAGGAAGGTTGAAGTCACCACAGATGAGGAGATGAGTAGTAGTGGGAAATCCAAGTTGACAAGAGAGAGTGATAGACTGATCATGAAAGTACTCAAGCATGGATGAAAGATCAGCAAGGGGAATACAAAGAGGACTGCTGGAGGGAGGGTTGTAAACACAGAGAAGAGAAACAATGAGATCAGTGAGAACAACAGCACAACCGCAACATAAATCAAAGGAAAAAGACTCAAATGAGAGAGGGTGGATGTCAAGGTTAGGGCGATGTGAAGCAATCAAAACACCGCCATGACGACCACTAGAGCGACCCATATGGCAGAGAACTTTAAGCGCGGAGTTAGAAAAAACAACACTGTTAGCAAGAGAAGGATCAAGCCAGGTTTCAGTAATGAAAATGAAGTCAACAGGAGACTGCAAGAAGTTGCAAAAACTGAGACGACGGCTTAATGAGACAATACTGCGAGCATTGGCGAGCAAAAAGAGAAACCAGAGTTGGGATTAGGAGTAAGATCCAAGCTAGGAGATGCAGGTAGTCAATCACGACTGGAAGCATCATGACGGCAGGGATGAAGGTCAAAATATTTGCGCTCAGCATCAGAGAGATAGTAGTATCGGATCAAGAGGCCATCTGACCACACTTCAGGATCCATGAGAACAAGATGAGTCTCTTGATAACAGACAATATGGAAGGAGGCGAATGGAGAATCCATACGTGGTGGAATGGGAAGGATGTCATCGAATTGGAGAGAGGAGCAACAGAGGTGATCAGCAACATATAGAAATTGGGCGTCTGGAAGATTCTGTAAATCATCAAGTGATAGATTAGCCGCAGGCATGACAAATCTAATTAAACTGAATAATAAACAGGCAAACAGGTTTTCTGTTAATCTGTCTTTGAAATGTTCAATCTGATTGTCTTTGAGAGTATCTTCATTCAGCAGTATAATATTCAATCAAACTTTATTTGAAATGTTTGTCTTTGCTAAGAGATTAATAAGATACAATTAATAGCACTGCACACAATAAATACTCATAGCTGGTGTTTGATTAGCTATTCACAGGGCTGTCATATTGTTAACTAAAACGTTTGAACATGTTAACATGTTAATTATATGAAAAAACATGTTAAAAACAAAATTGAGTGTTAAAATCACTCATTGAATTGTTTAAAAAAGCCAGCTTTCCAGCCTTCTTGACGCCCAAAGAACTTCGGAGTTTTCCATAGGTGAGTCCAAGAGTTGAGACACACCATTCCAATCCTGCACTGGAGGAGATAGCATTGGCCAGTATCAATGCATAGTAGACAAATTCCATTGAGAATCCCAGTCGAAGTCCATTCCGCCACCAAGATTCACTCTAGATCTTTTTGTAACCCTAAGCAAAAAGATATTTGTTATAGGGAGAAACTTTTGCAATGTAATTTGCGAGTTCCAGCATGATATTTTCACAAGCTGTTTCACGGATGTAGTCAATGGCTTGTCTTGCTTCATCTGGATTCAGATTCTCTCCGGGATACTTGTGATCAAGCAAATTAGCAGCTAGGATGATGGATAGAATGGCCTTCAGAAATTGCTTAGTGACGGCACTTGCATGCTCAATTGGTGCTTGTCCGGCAACATTTTCCCAGAGCTTGAATGTTTCCGACAAAGCGCAAGTATTTTTCTGCTGCTTGTCCAACATAACCACGACTAATTTCATGAACTCCAGAATACCCACTGTAGATCTTTTCAGAGATATTTCTTCCATATAACGAAATACCATGTTGGTATTCTTCAAATGTTTGCTATTTCTGCAAGCATATGTCAGTTCTGGAATTATTCAATTGTGTCAATATTGCTCTTCCAGCGAGTTTCGCAAGGTAATGGAGGTCGAGTCATGTTGTTTGCCACGAGGTCTGCAGAACATGCATATATATTGCGAACCCATTTGAGGACAATGATGATCTTTGTCATTATTGACTTGATGTCTTTCTGTCAGAGAACGTCTTTGGAAAGTAAGTTGGCGATGTGCAAGTGACACCAATAAGTGTGAACAAGTGTTCCTGGCACTGCTGGTTATCTGCGCATTGCATTCCTGTTCGTTGCATTATCTGTGACAATGCTAGTCATATTAACCTCAAACTCCTTTCTGACATGCTCCATCTGCTTACGCATGACTTTAATAAAATATTCTGTTGTGAGACTTTCTCCAATAGTACTAATCATGTTGACTAGATAACATTTGCCAGAAAGATAAAAGCTGACACCAAGAACAAGTTCATTGGTCAATTTCGACCAACCATTGATTGCAAATGTGGCGTTGGAGCCTGATTCCATTGGCTTAAATTTCGTGAGGAACTATACGCAACAGGTATGCTTTTACTGCCAGTTTTTGATATGAGAACAGTTTCAAGTGACCCTCTACCAGCATCCATAAATAGATTGTATGAATCTAGCAACTCAGTAATGCCATCAAATAAAGCCAAAAATATCTTTGACAAAAACCAAGTTTTCTTCTGCAAAAAATGGTAACAAAATAGCATTTCGTTTTATTTGAGATCTTACTTTCACGTCACTGGTAGTAGTAGCACAATGCTTCAAAATACTGATGAAATTCATTGAATTTCTCAGACTTATGTGAGATTTACGAATTATTTAATATACATCCTTAGTGTTTAGAATGCCCAAACAGGTTGAAATATAGTCTAGATCAAACCAGTATCCTTGTTATTAGTAAAAGTCTCATCTTGAAAAATATTCGTTTAGATCTATGCCACTCTGCGCAGTGGAAGTTTTCATTTCAAGTTGAGGTTAAACTTATTGTTAACTTGAGAATTTTGGACCAATCAAAAATTCTTCTGCAGTGGTAGGCCCAAAACTAGATTTGCATGATATTACCTTTCACGTATAATGCATCCTTCCACGTTTTGGTTTTGAAAGGACAATAGTTGCTTTAAAAATGTGAAATTCTCCAAATTTTTGACTAGAATGTAGCTAGATTTTGTTTAGAAAGATTCAATCAACAAGCGCAAAGAGTCGTCTATAATCCACAGGAGGAAACTTTTCACAATTATTTGTCAATAGATAGGGCTATGCTTCTATGGTTTTTTCCAAATGCGTACCAAATAAAAGAGCAAAGGTCTTTTTATTCTAAGCATCTTCTCAAAGAAAACATACTATTTGCAAATGAAATATTTTGGCTCCAAAATTGGCGTTTCTAATAGCTGTTGCCTTCTGAGCTCCAGATTGATAAACATGAAATATCTGGTTCAAATTCCTGAGTTTTCAGAATTTTTTTGAAATATTAAACTTAACAGTACGTTTTAGAAGTTAGTTCTTACCAAAAATGTAATTTAAACTACACGCATATATATATTTATATATATATATATACATTAAAAACTCGGTTTTTAAAAATAATCCGTTCAAGAAGGCTGTTTGAAACGTGATTTGTTCGAAAACTGAAACAATTTTTCTTTGGACCCATGATTAGGGGGTAATACACGAACTTGAAAAAAGTTGGATTTACGTAAATAAGAACAAACACGTCTGCTTGGAATGAACTTTGATCACAAATACACTATGGAGGAAACGTCCTTAGCGTTTTCTCAGCTCGCAAGTATGCCACATTTGGGTAGGCTCAGCTTCTTTTGGCTTGTTCGAGAGCCGACATTTAGTCAAATTCTCGAACTTTTTGGTCGAAACCCGATTTGGTCGAGAACTGAAGCATTCGATAACCGAAGTTTGACTGTACTGAAATTGCCAGAAATCTATCTCAAAAGGTTGTTATGGAATTGGTCACATGAATATCAGGTACTAGAAGAAACGTGACAACCGACAACTTTTACACATCCTTGGATACATGTAGACAACTACGTTGAAAGAATTTATCAATGGTTGGCACCATAAGAAAACACCAAGGAGAAGTACCTCCAATTGCTAATGAGCAGCTCAAAGAAGGAGAACACAAGTTTTTATACAAATCAGAAACAATGTTGGTATCATTTTCTTCATGAAAAGGTCGACTTGCTCAAACAAAATTAGAAATTGTGGAATATTACAATTCAACAAAAGGTGTTGACATGTTAGACAAGCTGATCTGTACATACACCTGCAAAAGACGAACGCGTCAATGGCCTATGGTCGTTTTCTCATTCCTCATTGACACTGCAACTGTAAACATTTTTGTTTTCTACACATCTTTGGCAGAATACCAGAAAAATAAAAGTCATCATCAACGATTGTTCCTGTTTGACCTCGGATCTGAATTGATAAAAGACTTCGCCAATTATGACAAATCAAACTGACAAATGCCTCTTCTTCAATTTAATGCTTCAATCGAACCAAGAAAACGTGGCCGCTGCAAGTCTTGCCCAAGGAGTTTAGACAGGAATGCAGTGTTTGTACAGCATTCATATGCAAGGATCATGTTTATTGTGACGCTTGCTGCTGAACCAATTCATTATTCATATGCCACTGACATTTTGTAGTCATGCTGCAGAGTTTGTATTCAGTACATTACACTTGTTTACAGTTTTATTGTTCCTTTTTCCATAATATAAAAATCAATCTGCAAAAACATCATGAAAAATAATAAATTACTAAAGAAAATAAAAATTGTTACGATATATTTACATCAATAAGAACTTCAGATTTGTTTCAAAATAAAGACTATATTCCAACATTGTTGGTCTCATCAATAGCATATTCATATAATTGTGATGTCTGTAGAAAAACATACATCGGTGAGACTATTCGTTATTTTGAAACGCGGAAATCCAAACATATTAATGGACATCTTTAATGTGAAATATTTGATCAAATTCTTAAAATCAATCCGGAAAATTATAAAATAATTTCAAAATCAAACAAATCAAAAATATCTGAAGACTCACTATTTAAAGATCATGAAAAATCAATGTTATTAATTAGACAAAAGAGCATAACATCATTCTATTTGTATTAGTTAACAATTGTAGTATATATAAAAATCTGTATGAATTTTTTAAAAATTTATATTTTCTGAAGATGAATAAATTACATTCGAAAACGTAAAACCATGCGTTCTTATTCAATTAATATAAAACTTAGCAATATATATATATATATATATATAT
>CABFPE010000449.1:124110-138221 GCA_900660155.1 Hofstenia miamia
TCTCCCATATATGCTATTGATTTTCAATCATTATGCATCATATATCAGTACTATCATCAACGAGATTCCTTAAAGCAATTATATTGTTTCTAATTATCGAAGTAAAAAATTGTATAGTATTTTTCCGAATTCATTCTCATATATTACCACAATGAAGTGGAATAATTTAAGTAAAGTTATTTATAATTCACCCAATTTAAAAAATTTTAAGAAAAGACTTAAAAAATCATTATTACAAATCCAGAACACACTCGGGGAAGTAAACATTATAGAAAATATACAGTGTGCAAATAATCTATTATAATTTTGTAAATATATTATATAGTTATTGTGAATGTGTTTTGTAGTTTATAGACTTTTTATGTATTAAGCAAAAAATATATTGCTTTTGACTCTTAATTTCATCTATATTATCGAACAATGATTTGCAAGACTTTTTTGATATTAAGATCTGCGCTTTAAAAAGTTCAATTGCTCATAGTTTTTACTATATTTGTTATAATTTATTTTTGGATATAAATGCAATGTTGTTTTATATTTAATTCACTTCGATATGTGATTAAAAAATGATACATTTGTGCTTTATACGTGTAACTTATATTAATTGTAAATATCTATTTGAATAACTCATTAAAGAAGAAGATTTGACGTATTATTAAGACATTTGTTAGCTGTGATCACATTTTTCTTCTTCCTTAATACAAACATTACTTGTAAATCTCAATTTATTGTCGATTGCTGCACATAGATACTTAAATTAGAGCACAGGTACAGTAAAGTATCAGCACATTTGAACTTGTTTTTGAGGAGAAATCAAACTGAATTCAGTTTTTGCGTATTAATCTTTAGAACAACGCTTACTAGAATAACTGCAAATTTCAACATATTTTTTCTAAAAATTTTATAAGTCTGTTAGCTTTCTCATCAGTCTATTACAAAACACATATGTAAACACGTCCAAGAAATCATTAAGAATGCATCATTTCGTCTGTTTACAATCATTCAAATAAGACGAATTTACACCTTAGTTATTTGTTCACTCTTTGAATAATTAGTAAATATGCCATTTTCATATGTATATTGTATTACCCTACAGTCAATATTTTGCAATCAAGCATGAGTTAGGAATTTGTTGATTTGAATTGATATAAATAGGAAAGAACACTTTGATTTGATTTGATGCGACAGTTATATATAAACCTAAACGGGTGGTATTTTTTAACTATACAGTATTGCATACTGTATTTTCTGATAAATAAGCATTCCTTCAAACGGGCAAAGTGTGTTAGTAAATCAGGAATCGTACGTTCAGATGAACTAAACGCTAATTCTGAACCTGTTTTTGAAGTTTGTAAAATTAAATATGATCTTGTTGCTTATTTGAGTTTTTTAAGGGAATTCTTCCAATATGATAAGAGATTAAAGTTTTTATCATATTGAAATTCGGGGGCATCTTGTATACGTCTCTTATATTCTGACTGGGTGCAAGATAAGATGGTACATCGTTTACAATCAAACAGTCTTCTCCTTTGGTGTTTGAATAACAGAAACTACAAATCATTGGCTTCTTCGGTGGGTTAAATAGGTTCAAATTTTAGGGATGAAGTCACCTTCTAATATGTTCCAGTTCGAAGAAATACATCTATACAATTAGATGTGTTTCAAAATTGGTAAGACATAGACAAAATAGTGTTGTATGAATAATTTTAAAAATCGGTGACACTCCCAGTTCAAAAATCCTTCCCGATTTTGTAGGAATTATTCCACAAGACTCTAAGAGGGGAGCACACTATAGAACTAAAACTTGCAAATAGAGCTAAAACAAGCAAATAAAGAAATTAACAGAGAGGTTCCTGCAATTGAGAGTGATGTTGATTGACTTCTCGATTTTGCAGAAATTATTCCGCAAGACTCTAAGAGGGGAGCACACTATAGAACTAAAACTTGTCTTAGAAACAACAAATCGAGAAATTAACAAAGAGGTTTCTGGAATTGAAAGTGATTTTGATTGACTATAGGATCTTGTATTTTAGCCTCATTGTTGTTAAGAACATCTTCAAATAAAGCCAATGCATTTCTTCTATAATAATAATTCCGCCTTTCTTCATTTTATTTGAAATTTTGTCGTTTTGCGGTTATACTAGCGAAATCCAATCGTTTATTATCATATGTACAGAAAATCTGCGCATTATACTTAAATATATGTTATGCAAAATGTAAAATAGGTAATGTATGTTGCATAGAACATTTGGATTAGCAAACTTAAACTTAGATTTAAATTAAATTGGATTCAAATTGGACAATTCTTGAATTTTTATATTGGATTGGATTAGACAAAAAATCTGTCCAAAGAACAAACCTGCCTTAGCATCTTGATTCAATCACATTGATTGTTTGATGAAGCGACTAGCCATGTTTGTCTGAAACTTTGCCTAAGTCAGCGGGAAAAAATCTATATGATAATTGAATGAGTGGATTTTAAATGGCATATTGACACCAATTTTATTAAACGCTTCTGTAGTTCATTGACCTCTTCCTTGTAATCTATGGATCAATTCTACAGCTTTCTGGATTTTAATATATGCTCATCTTTCTACAGAGTCCAAGCAAGCTTTAAAGTTTTCATTTTTTTCATTTTTTATTAACCTGCGAGTATCAGGACTAACAAAAACTCCTTCTTTTAGCTTAGACTCAGACCATTGTTAAAAATCTTTACATTAACATTTTTTATCGTTTCACCCTCCTTGTTAAATACCTCAACAAATTTAATACGAAATGTTGGCAACAAAGTACTTTCCCTTGGCACTCTAAAGCTGAATCTAAAGATTTAATTCACCAAAGAATACATGAATCGCACCTTTGTAATTCTACTAAAGCCTAATGAATTTTAAAAATTTCTTTTTGATCATGGCTTAATAGATCTAAGAAACAACGTATAGTTTCATAGAGAACTTGTCAGCACGGAAAACTATGATAAATAAATCTAATCTATTCGGTAGGAAGTTGCAGAGCAACAGGGTTTTGAAATGGGTCAATTCGCATTAGATATTCGAAATTTATAATTAACAAAACCCTCTAGTATAGTAATTACAAATATACTTTAATAGTGTGAAATAGATTTAAGGGTGCTCTATATAATTCTGAAAACAGCAAAGTAATCAGAACATAATTCACACAGTAGTAGTTTTCTAAGTGAGTATATGGCTAACTCTCTAAAGACGCATTCTCGGTAGAAGAAGAAATCTTCTATTTCAAAGTGTACATCCCAAAAAACATTAATACCTAAGTTAATGAGACTCTGAATAATTGGGTGTACCTGTTTATCATACTTGACTTAATCTGACAGTTACATATCAATACTGTGGAGCCTACAGGTAATCATGTTATATACTAATGGCCAAAATTTTATACCTACAGTTTATCCAAATTTAAACGATATCAAATACTAATGCTATGCCATTTCCTTATGAAGATCAATAGCACTCTTCAAATGTAAGGAAAGTTTTCAAGAAAAAATTTTCATGTCTGGCAGAGTAACTTGTATTATGATATCAGTAATTTATTTTTGTTTGAAATAAATTTCCCTGACTGTGGGCCATGACACACAACTACATGAGCTAAGTTCCATACATAACCGATTAGAAAATTTATAAATATCTTAATGAAAAATTGAATGTCAGTTATTATTTAACAGTTTGCAATATCACTTGTAAATGCCAAATAATACATAGAAATATTTAAAAACGATTTCTTCGTGTGCAAATTAACTCCACAATCAAATAACAACTATTTGTGCAAATAAATTTAGGTGACTGAATGAAATCCTTTAAAATGTCATTGAATACCAGTAAGAATATGATTTCGAATAAACATTAAATATATTTCATTGGGTGCAAAAACAGCTTGAACAACGATTAATTGGTTGGGAGCACCAGTGAGAACAATTGATTTCAATGCAAAAATCTCACTTGGTTGATCGACTACCCTACCGAGGATATTCAGGTACTTCATATTGTTAATTTCAGATTCATCCGCTACAAATAAATGAATTTTCACTTTATCTGTAGCTGCTATTTTGCCCATTAACAATAACAAGTACAAACCAGTCATTTCAAAAGCCGTAATGTTTTCTATGTAACACCAATGCAATGTGAGCAGGAACATGTCCTTCACAAAGAACAGTGACAAAGTAACAGCCGATCATGTGCTTTTGAGTCTGTTTGTAGTGGCATTGTTAAACAAAATTTGGAAATAAGATTTTTAAAAACAAATATAGAAAATATAACCTTTAAAATAAACTTCCAAAAATACGACCAAACTTTATGACTTTTTAAAGCTAAAACTAAATTTCACTTTATAATTCTATTTTTGCTATTACCATTAACATTAAGGATGAATTAGGATAAGATGTTCCAGATTGGTTAAGTCCGCTTCAGTTAACAAATTCTGAAATCAAGTATGGCCATGAATCCAGTCAGATCCTGCTAGCTTGCGTGACAACTATATTTTTTTGAAGTTTATTTTTCCTAAGTTTCCCTTTCTAACTCTAGGTGGAGCAAAATGAGACGAAAAGAAAGAATTAATATTTGTATTTAAGAAGTTTTCAATTTGAGAAACATAACATAGCATCTTATCATATGCAATTACTCTGATATAATTCGATCGGTGCATGAACGCCCGTACAGTATACATGCATTTTGTTAAAATTAGAAGCATCAACCCCAGTCTATACAAATTTTAAGGAAAGTAAATAAATCTCACAAACGTATGTCATTAGCTTTTGATACATTGCTGCACAAAGCATGAGCGAGCCCATAAAGAACCTATCTCAGATATAATCCACTATTCTTAAGATAACTATCAGGAAAAAGTTTTAGCCTATTCTAATACTGTCTACATGTACATTATGATCATTTTTCACACTAAGGATAGAAAATATTATCTTAAGTTGATACACATTAAAGTTAATGTGTTCAACATAGGAAGAAGTTAGGTTCATTTAATAATCTGAGAAATATTATCTTCAATTTCGCGCATGAAATTTGCTATGTTAATAAATTAGTGAGAAAATGAAATAATATATTATGACGTTTCTTTATCATCACTTAAAGAAGCATACATAATATATATATATATATATATATATATATATATATGTATATATATATATAATATATATATATATATATATATATATATGTATATATATACTTAAAAAACTGCACAAAATATTTAATATAATGCTAATATTTGATTAAGTAAACAAATAACTATTTACATGCTTGCAAAAGTTTTATAAATTTAAAAGTTTTTTCAATCTGAGTCGCAAACTTCATTGAGGAAAATAGGCCAGGGGAGCGATAACTACTCCATAGCACTTAAAGAAACATCCATAATATATATATATATATATATANTATTATTGTATTTGTTGACAATTTGTTTTTATTTTATTCATAATTATTCTGAATAGAATTGTTTCGTATTATTATAATAAGAAGCTATTTACAATGGAAATAGGGCTTTGGTAGCACAAGACGCATTAGATATTTGAAATCTTATATTATATAATTTATTTTTCACTTAATTCTATTTTGTGGAATAAATTCAAAAGTTATGTCTTTATATGACAAATTCGAGTAATAGATATGCTATGTAAATCAAAAAAATCTAATAAAATGAATTTTTCATTTTTTTCTATAGAAATGTAAAATATTGTATCTATCCCTTATTAAATATAATGTATAATATATTGAAATTTCAGAATAATTATAACAAAAATATAAAAAGCAAGCATTCTTGGAAACGGTAAGATACAGTATACATTACTTCCTGTTCTATGGGAAATGGACTTCGTTAAAAAAGTCCAATATTACTAAATTAGGGTAGGAGAGAGGGAAGGAACATAGACTATTTATTATAATACATATAAAGCGACAGCTACTTACTTGCCAAGCCATTTAATTATATTTTTAGTGAATGCATTAAGTATAATTACTGTTCCAATTGTGCCAAAAAAGAATATGTCCCTCCAGCTTTCGAAAAGAATGTGGTGAATTATAGGCCTATATCTCTAGTATCTTTAGTATCTCTAGTAAGCAAAAGTTTTGAAAAAAGTGCATTAAAAAAACTGACCACTAATGTAAACGCAATCTAATGTCATACACTCAATTTGAATTTCGAAAATATTTCTCGACAACTGATGCCATTTTAAATGCAACTGAATTTTGGAGATCTAAGCTTAATTCTAACACTTGTGTCTCAATAAGACTATCTATCTAAGTCTTTTAAATCAATTAATCACCACATTCAACTAAAAACATTTATTGGTATCGACCTTTCTCACAAAAGCAAAACATTATTAACTAACTACCTAAATTGACGTCAGTGTGATAAAATTTATAGCTTTTTTTCAAATTGGTTGCGAATTAAATTGAGGTTAATCAAGGAACGGTTGTTAATGGCACTAACAAACTTTGAAACTGCAATTTAATTCAATATGCCAATGATAACTCGATTTTTAGTTGCCATAAAATGATGGACACGGCTGTAAAATCTATTGAATTAAATTGTATTATGTTTTGGTGACATTTTAGCATGCATAAATTGAATATTGAAGTAAAGAAAACGAATTTTGCATAATGCAAAGTTCTAATGAACATCTCATCGCAATGAATTAGACCATCAATACCAATAATGTTTGCGGCAAAGCTGTTGATAAACTTAGAAATCTAGGAGTGACTGTTAATTGAAAGTTAGGAATCAAATCTCAAATAAACATTATGGTGAAAAGGTTGACCATGGGCTTTTCTTACATTACAGAACAATATTTCCTTCTAATGTAGCATACTTAATTATGCTAATATTCTGTTCACAGAACGAAATTACTCCCTTCGCAAAAAATTTAAACCCAGGTTAAATGGACTGCAAAAATGTGTAAAAAAAAACTAGCAAAACAAAATATTACATTAACTTCTTTGAGATAATTTATAAATTACCGCCTTATAATTTAATTCCGAAAATTACCTTCAATATTTGAAGGATTTCAAAACAAGTTTGCTTGCATAAAATTTCACAAAATATTTAAGTTAATACAAAATAATATTAACTTTATATACAATTTTATATACAATTTTTCATTTAAAAAATATATATTTCAGGACATGGGATATACATGTAAATTTTTCAAGTGATTACATTTAAATAATGCTAAATTATAATGCAAATATCATTTTGTACATTTTAGAGAACACTTCACAAATATAGAGTTGCTTATTCTAGATATGCATGCGTTCTCAAACATGAAATTTCATTTTATCAATCACTATTATACTATAAGCGATTGTTAATTCCAGGAAATAAAACTTTACTAATATTAAAACATTATTCTTATTACCTTTACGTTGAATTAAACATTATGCATTTGGAATCTTCATCACTAAAATTTATTGATTTTTCTTAGAATGCATGATAAATATATTTTTTACATGTAAATGATTATGTTTACATCATCTTATCAGTTTTTAAACTACCAGTATTTACCACGATGTTCTTTAGCACACACGCCATCAAACGTATTTTTAAGAACTCTGTTTGATTCAAATTCAGACGCTTTATAGATAAAGCCTTTACAATCAATGTAAACAAGTTTGCATCGATCATAATCTCCAAGCTGGTATCCCCTAAAGCATTTTTTCCCATTCTCATCTTGGTAAGAGTAAAGGTGAACTAATCCATGAATGTCATTTATATGAGTGTTATTTATATAAACACGATTTTCCCACTCATATAGATAGTCAGTTAAAAGTTTGTTAGCTTCATATTTACAATTACCTTGTGAACTTTCATAATATTTTTTATTATATTGCCACACCTTTCGAGTAATACTTCCATTCAAGGCCTCAAATTGTTTGAATGTACTGCTCGTGCTGCTTCTGTAAATCGAATAGTAGTACATGCGTAGAACCAAGTTTCCACTATTCTTCTCAAAAACATTAAATTCTGTCCATATATCATTAGGAGGATTTGGGCAAAATTCCGCGTTTCCTAGAAAAAAGGAAATTTGTAGAAAAATAACAATCATTACAGAAGAATACATTGTCTGGATTGAGAACTCATAAAACCATTGAAACTTTATGGCAACAATTATAACACGTTAATTAAATGTGTTACCATTAAGAGAATCCAACAAGGCCCAGATAAGTTATTGAGAAAGTATTAAATCTTTGCACATGGCAGGCTGACCTAAAAATTTAAGGTGTTACATTTTTTTTCTTGTTTTGTGCTCACAAGATGTTAATGTCAATCGAGGATTTATGGATCGACACAATGCAATTATTCAATATTTGTTTTAATATTTAGAAATATTTTGAATAATTGAAAATTTACCTATATACCTACAAATATTCTTCATGGAGTATATTTAGTAATGCAATAACTACGTACAGTATGCAAGTAGCAATGTGTTCATCATTAATTACCTAAATGCAAAATATAAAACATGTAAATAAGTTAAACTAATACGCAATGCATATCGCATGTTTAGAATGGACAAGAATAAAATGTTTTGCGTACAATTTATTATATTAATACTGAAGCGATGCTAATCCAGTGGTCACGACTGTATAGGCAAATGGTTCATAGTTGAAGCCTTAAAAACTTTAAATCAAGTGAATTCATTTGCTTTGGAACTATGTATACACCATGGATGAATCCACTCACGTGATGAAGTTTATCATTTCAAATTTAATAGATTGTCTAAACAAATTAGCTCCGTTCACCATTAAATATATTAAACAAAATAAGTACAATGTAAACAATGACATTAGAAAATAAATTTTTATAAAAAAAATACGACAAAGACTTCAAAAAAATTCTATAATATTAAACCAAAGCTCTTTTAGGTTACAAAATTAGAACGGGAAAAGCAAGCAAGACAATTTTTTGGAAATTTCAACAATTCACGTAGTAAATAGCATTTCATAAACAGATTTTAAAAGGGAATTTAGTCCTACCAATAATATATGCAAAATAGTAGTTAATGACATAACTTGCTATGCATATCAATGAAGTTTTTAAAGACTTGGGTACTTGTAAAGCTCATAATATCCTGTTTACAAATAATATCAAACAAGTAAAACAGACACTTAACTTTAAATATATATTACCAAAAAAATTAAACAACAGTTAATCTTGTAGTAGTAGTTGCCTACCAATATTAATCCACAAAAAGTTTTCTAGTATCTTCGTTGACCAACTACTCTTTACTTTCAATTGTTCTTTTCATACAGACATCTTTTCGTAAATCTTAATGTGCTGAAATTTTTAAGAAAGGAGATACAACTGATTGTAAGAAGTGTAGACCAAAATCAATTACAAAACCTTTTACTAATATTCTTCAACGACTACCAAGTAATCAATAAATCTTCTACTTAAGTTTTTTTTTACTACACATGTATCATCAAGTTGTAAGAAAAGTTCTGCAATATCTTTACTGTACTGGAAACACAAACCACAAAACTTTACTGAAGATATCGGATATGAGCCCAAAAACTTTCTACAGAAACTTCAAAAAATTGATTGAAACGAACACTCTAAAAAGAAAAAAGAAGTTAGTGACCCCTTAAATTGACTGGAAATGAACTAAAATGTTTTGTCAAAATTGCTTTACAAAACCTATTGAAATCAACATCTCATTTGAAGTCAAAGTTTCAAGAAACCCTTAAAAAATTTGCCTCAACCGAGTACTTTCAAAGGAAGGTATATGTAAAAAAATGTGCAACAAAGTATCACCATTGACACAAAAACATAAAGAAGACCGTGTTAGCTTTTGTGAAAAATGGCCGCTCAATGGATTTTTCAGAAATGCATTTATAACCGATGAGTCCATGTTCCAGCTACACATAAACAACATTTCTACGACAGCCAAGACGCCTCTCAAGCTATCTCTAAATTATTCTTAAAAATACATGGTTTGGGGTGATTTGAGCTATAAAGGTTTTTACCTGAACATTGTGGAAGGAGGTACTGTAGGCAGTTCCAAGTATGCTGACATTTTAGCAAAGTTCATCTCATTTGCGGTCCGGTGTCAACGGACAGGATGGATTCTTCAGCAAGATGGGGTGACCCGCCAAAAAAATCTACAAATTTTGCCTGTAAATTCACTGAACTTTCACCTATAGAAAATGTTTGGGGACAATGAAGGACGATTTGGAAAAGGAGAATCCAAAAAATATTCAAAGACATAAGTAATATTTGCTGGAGTCAAATAAAAAACTTCCCCGAGAATGCAGGAGAAGAATTTGATGGAATCTCAATAAGGACAGATTTTTAAATGTGTTCGCTCTGGAGACAATGTTGTCTAACTTCTTTCATAAACATAGAAAATTTATTGATATAATCTTCATTGTAGAGAAGTACCGAATTTTGTTTGTTTTGCTGGTTTTGTCTTTCCCAATTTATAAACCTCAAATGCACTTTAAGCGAATGTGTGTCTAATTTAACATTTTTTTAAATTAAATTTAAAACTTGGAACGTTTTGTCGGCAGGACTGAAGTTCTGAACACTTCATAATGTTGCAAATTTTGCAGGTCTACTTCTAATTGCGTATTTGTTTCACAATTATCTAGATAGATTAGGCTTTGCTAAAAAATAATAACATGTATCCTTTCTCTTAACAAAAAAATAAATATTAAAATGATAGATGGCAAATTCGTATAAATGAATTGCAAAAATATACAATTCATGAGGTGATCACATAAATGTGATCACCATTGTATACATTTAAATATTTTTGATAAATTGACATCCTGGTTCAGACTTAAAAGTTTTATAACTAAAAAATTGATTATGGCAATTGCGTGCCTAGCTATTCAATGTTCGGATTGTAATTTTTGAAATGTTAATAGTTTTGTTATTCATTTGCCGTTTTAAGCAATTTTTCTTTCATAAGAATATCAAGTATTTGTTTTGGATACTCTTCACACTTTGATCTATGAGTAATACTTACCATTGATTTGGAAAACTTTCTTTGTTGTCATTGATAACAGAATATCGATGTAATTGAGTTAGATCTCTGATCACTCTATGTAATTAGTAAGCGTATTGTAATATGATCAGTGAATCTATCAATAAAATATTTAATAAATGAAAGCATTTTAAAATCATTATTTTTCAATGGTAAATAGAACCACCGTATTCTGCTATTATTCATATTTTGAATATAGCAATGTAAATTTTTCATTGTTCCTCAGAAATAATATTTTCAAAAAATGTTGCTTTGCAAACAAGATTTGTTAGCAAATATAATTTACTTGAAACTTAGAAATAGTGGTTTTGCACCTATAGAAATATTTGTGTTTCCAGTGTATTATTATCTGAATTTAATATTCTGATGCTTTGAATTTTAAAGGGCAACATGAAATATTTGCACTAAACTTTAGTAACTGTAAGCGAAGACTGCTGGACCTCGTTGGATATTTTCTAAGAATCATGTGGTAGTGTCAGACCGGGCCTGAATTATATCATACAATAAACGTCATTTTTTTAATAACGTGCTGAAATATGTAATTTATGTTCTCATTTGCACTGAAATATATACTCCAAGTCAATTTCAAAGATTTTGATCCAGCAAAACACAACTTTCCTCAAATCTTGATTGGCAAATTTCGGAGGAGGGGTGGGGAAGACAGAGCTGGATCCATTTGCAAATCAGACTATGCTTACTTATATACTCGCTCTGCAGAACTATTATCTGTCATGCATACATAATCATTTTGGCAGTTGTTGATTTACATTGCAAAGCAAATTTCTATAAGAACTCTTAATCAAAACTGTGAATTTCAATACCAAATGTTTTAGCAAAGGTAAATAAAATGGAGATACTTTTTTTGTAGGCTTTTTCACATATCAGAATATGTTTCACATGAATAATAAGGACTATAGTTCCAAAAAACAAATTAATGGGGGATTAATTGTGTAAACCGATAACTAAATGTATTCTGATATTAGGCCAATAGCTGCGTTTAAAGTACATACAAGCTTAAAATGGTATAACATACCATTGTATTTATGAGCGTTTTTGCTAATTTTGCTTCAAATTACCAAAATATATTCCATTCTTCCAGTTCAGCTCTGAGTGAGTGATGAGATGAAAGATCATTGATAAAATCTTTGAAGTCTTATGTACTTAGATCACTCAGAGAGAATGAAATCAGCTTCATCCCAAGTATTGCTTACTGCTTAGCCTTGGAAAAAACGTCATTTATTTCTGCTGTTAAGCGGTCAAAAAATGGAATGGTGACTACTTTGAGAAAGTACTCTTCTATTGAATCACTTTAAAGATTATTGCGATTATTTTGTCGTGAAGAAGTTCGCAGTTTTGCAATAGAAAAATTTACATTTGTTCAGCATTGTGGATAATGAAATGAAGATAATCAATGAAATTGCTTCTTTTCAATTTCCATGATGCAATAGCAACGTCAACGTGTTGTACTGCATTGCGACGTCAATTTCACTTTCCTGAATCGAGATGGAGAGAGTTTTACATATGAAAGGCATTGTTCAGCAATCAAAAGTGCAATTCGAAATTCAAAAATATGCAGTGAGTGCAAAAAATATTACGCATCTGCTACTCCTAGCGATGTTGTGTTTGGTTAGCAGTCAGAGTCAGAAGTTGGAGTTTCGTGAAAGTTTTTTTGGAAATAATTGAGAATTCTTTACTTTCTTTTACATACTAGAGTTGATGACATGGAGACAAAGACAAGAAACTGCCGACAAAACTAAAATCAAATTTCTCGAATATTTTGATTATGAAGTAAAACAATACAAACAATTATTCTCTTTATGTTCACATTATTATAGTTAATCAAATCTAAATCGAAAATGGCGCTTATTTAGAAAAAACGATAAGATTTTTCATTTTGCATATTAAATTTTTTATTGCAATAGCAAGATGAAAAGCATAATAAGCTCAATTCAAATTGCAATAAGAAATATAAGTTAGGTAGTACACGAAATTAAATTTAATAACTACATTGTTCACCTAGCCGTAGGCCTTAGTAAACTAATGGCCATGTTCCACAGCATTTATAAGCCAATAGCAGACTCACAAACAGATTCAGCCAGGGCTGCGTGTTGTGAACATGACACACAGTATCAGAGCTTCTCTGGTTTACTGCTAATAAATTCAGCCGTTAACACAGTCTAAGACTGTATACCCATACCCAATTCCAGGCCTGTATTCCTAACTAATTACCGAGGGGGACTCTTACCTTAAGTTTTGTATTTTTATGATATATTTTTACCATAATTTATGTTCTCGACAATTAAAATCCAAAACTTGAATACCAAGATAAATTTAACAAGGGGAGCTGCGCCTCAATCTAATTTAACAAGGTGGACTGAGCCCTCCCCCCCTGGAGTACACCCCTGCCCGTTTTCAGCTTTCTTATAGAAATGTATTAGAGTGAATTGCTAGCAGCAAGGCAAAGTGTTATATTGATGTTGATTTGGCAGTATATAAATTAAAACGGAATTTTTGGAAGTCTTAATATGTTTCTTGAATTTAGCTGTTGATATTCTCGCTATTGACATTCATTTATAATAATCATGACCACAATCGAGTACTGAATTGATGAAATTGTAAAGCAATCTAAAATATAAAACTACTTTGATTTGAACTACTAATAAAAATATAATATAAATTATTTTTATGTGCGATATGTTCTATGGTCACTACGAGCTAAAGTAATGAATTAGGTATCATTCATGTTGCTGTTCAATCAAAAATGTACTAGGTTGTCCCAAGCTTGTCACACAGTTGAAGGTTCAGATTTCCAAAACTTTTTGAGAATACAAGTTATTGTTTGATCCCGGAAACATTCTACTTTTTATGTATTGGATTTTCCGCAGATATCAATTAGACATCGAAATGCTATATCTCCAGTATTTATAATTAAACAGCAAGTACATATTTTTACTCATATAGCTCTTTCAATTAATTATTGTTATTATAATAATTAGCCAATTAAACAATTTGATAGGACCTACTTCCTTACAACAGACATCAGTTATTGCTGTTAATTAATGAAATTGGAGTGGAACATTACTTC
>CABFPE010000449.1:139221-153391 GCA_900660155.1 Hofstenia miamia
TATATATATTCTATTAGTTTTTCATAGTGATTCCGATACCGCGGTAACTTGAATGATAACGAACCGGCACCAAAATTTTCATACGACCAGGCCCTAATTGGTATATATATTTTTGAACTTATCAATCTAAAAAGTATGCAACCTTTTAAATTAAACTACTAACAAGCCTTTCAAAAAAATTTCAATTGTTCTTTACAAATTTTTTAATATACATCATTGGTGTGCGTGCACATAGAAAAAATAGCTATGTTGTAATTTCTGATGTTTTTCTACTTCATTTTATGTAGTGCTGTAAAAATATTTAAAGACTATTAGCAGAAATAAATAAATTGCATTATTTGAGTAAGTGAGGACGTTATGACCCGTTATATTTTTGTCTACAATTTTCTCTAGAAGTGGCACAGTAGAATAGTCTACTTTAAAACAATATAGTAGCAGTGCCGCAATATAATTAAAACGCTTGAGCTTACTAGAAATTTGCTACGTTTTGCTTATTTTGATCGTAGTAACAACTTAAATCATTGCATTAGAAACTTCCAAAAAATTCTTGATCTTGTGCTGCAACGAATATTTATTAACTCCTGCATTGCATTCCATTATAATAGAATGCTTTATGAAATAATTGTAATTGATTCTTAATATGGAATTTCTTACAAAAGAAAAAATAGATTGCAGGGACCTGCTCTAGTGAAGGTCGGAAATGAACAGCACAAAACACTCCCTGGCACAATAGGGCTGAGGTATTGGAACAAATGGTACGATAACAAATAACCGAAAATTTAAAATACTGCTATTACGTAGAATACACGCAAATCAACGCAAATGCAGTAAATGCTACATAATCTCTAAACAATATGGTGAAAAATTAAATTAAGATTTTGAGCTTTTACAGCAGCATCACATCCTCTTTTATAACTAAATTTCAGCTTTCAACTTCAATTTATAGTCAATGTCATGCGTTTTTAAAATATTCAACTTCAGTCTTGCAAACAAAAAAATTTCCTTGGCAAGGGTAATAAAATTAGTCCAAAATTGCCATTAATTTTCGTGGATCGAGCAATATTCGTGTGGGGGTGTAGAGGAGGACATGGACCTAAGGTAGTCTGGATCGGATTGGGCCTAATTTTTCAGCCTATGAGCCATCTCTTGTATGTCTACCCTCTAGAATCTCTCCTAGCAGCATAAAAGCACAGAGCCAATCAAATCAAGACTAAATCTTATAGTATATTTTTTGAATATTTCAGTGGCTGAAAACGATAAGGCATTAACCTTCATTTAATATATAAACTATTCAACACTAAGTAATTCATTTTTATGGTTTCTTTTTTACTGAATAGTTTAATCATAATTCATCTTAATTTTTCCGGGAATATAGTAAAAACATAATTTTGCACAAGGCTCGAACTTTTTAGTAAATTTGATAGTAAATCATCTAATTAGCCCAATTCTTAAGAATAACGATTTGCGTATATCTACAATTTTCTAGTTAGAAAAAGTGCAAATCTGTTAAAGGAATCTTTATTTACTTTTAATTTGATTTAATCTAAGAGATTTGATTTGAAGAGATTCAAACTCTATAATCATGATGATTGCTTTATAATGAAATAAATATACTATAGTCCGAATGCACAAATTTGTAAATCTGTGATATTTTTATGACAAAATCTGTAAATAATCTCGTTTTTGTGAATTTGTTTATGACAATATTTTAAGTGCTAATAATTTGTTTTAACTTCACTATTAATAGACACATTTTTTCTTATTCTTCTTTAACAAATTTAATAATTTTACAAAAATCTTAATTTTTATATAAAAACTTTCAGCCTGACGCAGCCCGGCTCAGGGACGTTTACATGCAACTATACATTGTGAAATGTAGTGGTTTCCAAAATAATTTTCATACATTGCCTCAATTTTCTGAAATAAACTGAGTCTTTTCGGAAACGCATATTGCAATTCCTAAATTAATTTTTTGTTAAAATATTTCAGAAGCGCAAATGTAGACTTGGGACCTGATCCCAAACAAAATAGTCTTCATATTGTCTAAACCTTTCCAATTTGATACACAGCATTACAGACGCAAATTTATTTCATAAATGCATTGATATCCACTGCTTAAGAGTTAATATTTGGGCAAACTATATATTTGGAGCAGTATATTAATTTTAATTGCTTGATTTGCGCATATGTAAAGTTTATGAGTGAACTTTAATAAACAGGGAAATGTTACAATATAAGGAATTTGAAATGGAACATGAAAGCATACCAAAGCTACAAGCTCTCGACTGTCAAAACTATTAATGTATTTACAAATTATGTAAATCAGTTTAATAGTTTACATTGTCAAATCAGTTGATTAATTACATTACGCTTTACAAGCCCATTTTAAATATAGGAGTTCCATAAACTAAAGCCTATATTGCCTACATACTGCAAAATTTCTATACTTAATCAAACTACATTTTTAGCAAATTTTAAACAAAGGAAATTTCTCAAAATTTACCATGAAAAATGAATGCACTAATTTTTCAAAAAATTTTTAACTTTTCAAACCGCTATTTGTATATATCAGTATATCAGTAATACATATAACTCTTTTACTATATATATATATATATATATATATATACAGTATATATATATATAATATATACATATAAATATATGAATGGAAGAATAAATAAAATACATACATTATTTTGCTCAGATCTGTAGAGAAAGAATTAACCACATTTTTGTCAATACCTAAGCCACAAAATATGCTTATGTGCGAAAAAACCTTTATTCTTTAAGTTTCGCGAATGAAAAAGGATTTCAAATAATGTTTGTTGATACTTTGAGAATGTTGTACTAAATGAAATAATGTTATTTAGGACAATTTTCAAAACTAACATAGAAAGGTTCACTCAGGTTGTTTAAAATTTTTAGCAAAGCATATATATATATATATATATATATCATAATTTTTCAGTATGCATTTTTCCTTAAGGTCAATGCTTTCAGTGTGCAGTTTTCAAAACCTTTTTTGAGTAAATTTTTTACGAACATGAATATCAATCGGAGCTATGTAAAACATGTACTAATTTTTGAATTTAGCTTAGTAGTTAAATTGTGCTTAAAATACATTAACCCATTTGCAATTTTTCAATTGAATGCATACGGTTTGGCTTCGACTGGAGTTTACATACACATATACCAAAGTATAAAATGTTTATTTTATATCTGTATAATTATACATTGAACAATTTTTCCTCAAATTTTAAAATCATCATTATTAATTTATTTCTAGACATAGTTAGAACTAGTTATCATTCTCGTGCATAGTTTAATTGAAATAATTTTTCAAATAATAAAATTGACATTTTGACATTAATTATTTAAAAATGGTATAGTTGTTCTTAAATAATTAGTTTTTAAGGAAATCATGTATTCTAATTTCTAATTCATTATGGCATTCGTGGAGATTAGAATTTTGAAATTTTTGCATTGTAAACTACGGTTGTGCTTGGGATTTTAAAATTTTATCAATACATACTTAACAGTTTTAATGGATGTTAAATAGATACATAAGTAAATAAAACACTGGCTTTTTCGAATAACTAACATTTAAAACAAGCAAGAAGAAATTATATAAAAAATATATTTATAATTATCAAAAATAAAATTTCAATTAAAAAAGAGAAAAATCTAGTTTGATTGCTGGAATTGCACTCAGCTTTGCTCTCACCTGATACCTCTAATAATGCCACACTTAACTTTCACCATCGGAAGACTACAAACACGAGAGTAATCCAAGGTAGACTGCTACAAACATTCACTCGATAACTTGTGAGCAGTGCTGTCTTTGGCAATGGTTCTAGCCACTCTGGATGAATTTCCTTTTTTACTCGATGATGTTTATGGCGTTGATTCTGAATTTGGCATTTGGATTTGTATTCTGAGAGTCTAACACCGATGCAGTCTTCTGTTTCACATGTACAGGACTTAAACATTCTAGAGAAGAGTTTTTTCTTAGTGGAATGAAGTTTTTTGAAGCTGTTATAACATCTGTGATGGCATGGGTATAAAGCGCAAGTTTCGATGTGCTGAACTAAAATTTGATCACAATTTTCATCCAACTTGCAGAACTCAACAGCTTTTGAGCACGAGACTCTTGGTGTGATAGCATCCAGCATTTGTGGATGCACTTCAGCTATTCTTCTTTTAAACCACTGAAATTGCCTTGTCCTCTGCATAAGAATCGGGGAATTGTGCTTCATTGGCATGCAGTTGGCGAATCGACTACCATAATGAGTTCCAATGAGCTCCAGTTCTGCCAGTTGACATCTCACAGAAATAGTTTTTTGGGTAGAACACTCCCATAGAAACATCTGATATCGATTGTAGCAGGCATGAGTTTTCCAAGAGCATTGCACGAATGCATCATAGCAAGAGATACTACATGCATTTACTCGATTTTGCAATCTGCATATAGATTCTCCACTTGGTATTATGGCAGTTTTACAGTTTTTTGTGCACTGAAGGAGGCGTAATCCACCTGCCGAAGATTGGAACAGATCAATGGAGGCTTTACATGCAGGATCCGAACACATATCACCTACAGAAGAACAGTACTTCTCAACATCGCTGAGAGCCTTCTTGCAAAAGGAATCTTCTACACAACTTAGAAGTTCTTCCTTACAGTTAAACCCACGGATGATGAGAATCTTGGGTGTAATTATAATTAAAATAATGAAGAGGTGCGTCATCCTACACAAACATAAATGAAGCTGAAACTGAAAAGTTCTGCTTATATCACCAGAGCTGTTTACATTCCATATCAGCCCACCGATGCGCGTGGTCAATATGGCACCCAGAGTACGTGCACCGCCGGCGACAATTAACGGCCGTCGCAATTAGCGTCGCATTGGGCCGGCTGGCGGCGTCGCAATACTAACCATCGATCCCAATCTATTAGTACGTCTCTTGTTTACATAACATAGTTCTGATATCTCGCTACCATTGGCTATGCGTGCGGCCATACGCGCCTAAATGTAACTAACCACAGAGGAACGACTTGAAAATTTCTTCTTTGTGTCATTGGTGAATTGTATAGTTGTTGTGGAAACGTGGTCTTCAATGGCGGCGCACACGTGGCTCCATAAAACAACAATGTGGGGTGGCAGTACTGTGCATGTTTACGCTCTGATAACAATCACGGCTTCGATCTCCCTGTTCATAAATCAAAGAACTTGTGTGTTTTTCACTATTTCTGTTTTTGGTTAAACTTTCTTCATTGAAATATTCCCCACTCTTTGTGTTTACATGGTGTCATGCTAATACTGCATTGCAGATGGCTTTTGTAAACAACATCAAAAATAACAAAGTGTAACAACTTTTTATTTGCCATAACAATTTAATTCAAACTAGATGGAACAAAAATGCTTTCAAATCCACTTGTTAAATAGTTTAGATCAATTAGCCAACTTATTTGTCTTTCAATCTAAATTCCAAATTTTCTTATAAAACTAATCAAACAAACTCAATCCTTCCAACAAGACCTTCATACTATTTCTGCACACTCATATTTACACCAAAATGCTTTTAAAAAATAATATTTTATTCTAAACTATATAATGTATATTTTTTTCTCTCAAAATATTAATTTATCACATTGTAGAGCATATCTTCTTAAAGTAACTTAATTTGTATTTACTTCCATTTCTTATTAATTTTTTTCATATTTTTGTTAGCTTTAGCTTCTGTATAGAAAAAGTTCATAATAATAGATAATTGTCTAATTATTTAAATTATAATTACTGATTATATTGCAAAATAAAAATTTGAAAAATACAAAATTACAATGAAATGTTTTCTATACATTGCAAATCTAATTATACAGTAATATTGTCTAAATTGCAAAACCTTAATAATAATCCGCAATATTTAGTTAGATAATAAGTTTATTATCGAGGGATTATGTATTTATAAAAGTATAATTGGAAAATGTGGTAGACTTCTCAACTAAATCTCCTCGGTTCATTTTGCAAATAGAGCCTAGATTATCATTGAAACACAAACTATTAAACTATCATTTCACACTTAACTGGGAATTTTATAAATCCCTTAATCTAAATAATAAAACTGTTAATCTAGTTTAGCTGTATCTAAGGTCGAAAATTGAAATGACTGATGGAAAGTATTTCATAAATAATTTAAAAGAGACTAAATTTCTTTTCTGTATTATAGTAACAGTTTATAATTTTACTATTAACATATACATGCAAACATTTAAACTTTATTTTTGAAGAAAATTAAATATTTGGAGGTGGGGAGCTATAATTCAATTTATACTTAAGTAGAAGTGGTAATTAATAATTGCAATGAAAAGGTTCGATATAATTTTTTGCTTACATAACATAAAAATATCCATAAAGTTTACAATTTTATTCATCTATTAATAGAAGTTACATTTTGATAATGCTAACAAAAATACTATTTTTTAAGAATTAGCTAAATAGTTTCTAATTGAACGTTAAATATATACTATAATTTAAGAACATAGAAATACAAACAATACTAACTAAAATACTTTTTTCAATAAATGTCTTTAGTATGTTTTTATTTTCATTTCTTATTATTGCCTCCAAAAAACAAATGATGCAATATAGAAATATAGTTTACCTATATATAGTTTATGTTGCATAGAATTATATAAAATGTATGTACAATAAATGTCTTTGGACTGGAGTTATATTAGTGTGAAAAATATCATTTAAAATTTTAAGATTCCTAACTTTAATTTAGAAAGATCATTTTGTGAAATATATTACTGATTTCTAAGTTGATTGGCAAAATCCTTAATTAAAATCGTAAGGACAACGACAATGAATGTGGTTACGGACTTTTTAGTTTCGTAAGCGAGTGTGTTATTGTTGGTGGGTGGCCTCGTCAACTTTCGTGTGGTAGGCACCACCCGCAACCACCCACTTCAAAGTGGGAATGAAACAAGCTGAGTATTTTTAAAAATATTTCTCAATTACCGGTCAACCACAAAGACAATAAAAATTGTTTTTATAAGAAATATATTTTCGGAATATAAATATATGTATATATATATATATATATATATATATAATCTTATACTTATTTTAAATTAATATTTTTCCTGCAGCCACAATATGACTTTAAGCCGAATATTATAACTGAAAAATTTAGATAATAAATATTAACTGCTAGAATTGAAATTTTTTTGCTTGCCTTCATTAATATTTTTTGTCTGTTAACTGAGCTCAAAATCAGTAATTTTTGAACTAAGTGAGTTTTAAATAATTAATAAAAAGCCCATTTTGAAATCAAAATATTTAAAATGTACAGTTATAAATTTTTGAATTTTAAATAATGCCTATTATAATATTTCTGCAGTGCCTCGCACAACTTTTTACCACAAACATATTTTTGAGCAACAATATGTTAACAGAACTCTCAGTCTTGCTTCCAGTGCTACGACTAGTGCCTGTCTTAACTGAAGTTAAAATAAACCCAGATAAGACACTAACGATCAATTACTCCCCTTTGCCCGCACATAAGAAATATACAAGGTTGTGCGTTTTACACAATGTTGTTTAACCTCACAATGAATTTGATACTTCACATGGTAATGTTGGAAATACCAGAATTCCAAAAATATTCCATAATTACAAATCTTGTTTGCATTGTAAACAAAACATTTTAACTTGTGCAGATTTTGCAACTTTCCAATAGCTGAAATGTGAACAAAACATATATGTAATTATTCAAGTTTACTTAAAATTTCAAGGACTAAAAAAATTATTAATTAAATTAATTTTAGTGAAATAGCATATTGCTCGTTAAACTTAACAAAGAATAGACTATTGTTCGAAATGAACCTAAAAGCTTCAATACTCCTTTTCAATAAATGAGTAAGATGTGTAATATGACATAATGATCTGATTCCCAACGGGAAGACGTCTTTGTTTTGAGATGCAACTTGTTGTTCATAATATTGATAAGAAGCAGCAATGATATGATTTTTAGAACAATATTTATTCTTAAGACAATTAAAATAGTTTAAACTTAAATTCACAGTGCAATAAACGGATAAAATTTCATTTGAAAAAAAATTGAGGCAACAGGATTAATCTTCAGTTTCAAGCTAAAAAAGTCGTGCTTCTCGAACTGGCAGGCCCTGATTGAAATAATGCATAAATTCAGTCAAAAACACAAATATTTGATGGTCAAATTCAATCACATTGTAAGCAGTTAAAAAATTATTCGAATGCAAATAAGAGACTGCAGGACAAAATAATTCAGGTTGACTTAACATTAATGATAATAGAAAAAATTTAAGTAGAAAATTTATTTGAGTCTTCATTTTCATGAAATATATTTTTGAAATGCAATACAAAATATTTTAAGCGCTTAGCATATGAGTTTACATTTCTACTTTCATCAATACCTAGGTCTCTTTTTCTTGCTAATGTAGACATAAAGTAAAGGAACCTTTTTAAAAATTGGACAATTTTTGTCTTGCAATTGGAAAAATTGGTCTTGCTCACTTTACTAGGAAAATAGATTTGCGCTAGTTCTGCGCATTAAACTCTTTACCCCATGATTTTAGTGTAGATTTTATTCATGGAATCATTCACTTCAAATTTATAAATAATTATTTCCGAAGATATTTGTGAAAAATTATATATGTATTTTACAATTACATGGATGGGGAAATTATGAAGCTAGTTTTTAATGAGCCAATAATAATGGTAATTAATAAAAAAATTGCAATAGATTTCAATTTGCAACAATAAAGAACTACTTATCATTGTTTGTTAAATTTGCTGGCCTTCCTGTAAATATTAGTCTAGATCTTTATTAACGCAAATGACAAACAGATAAATTTGGTCTTCTAAAAATGAATATGCATGAGGTTAACAGCCCCAAATTTCACATTTCAGAAATTTTAAATTTTTGTAAGCAATTAGTCAAGACTCTTCATTAGTAGAATGTGCGTTTGGATCTACACTTTACTTAGTTCTAAAAACATTTGCGGTTTTAGTTTGGAATACTTTTTTGTAGAAACTCTAATTTAAACATAATTCGAGAAATTGAAATCAAGCTGCAATCATGAATTTAGTTATACATTTGAATTATATACACAGAATATTTAACATTAAAACACTGAAATTATTGAAATTAAATAATAGCTTTAAATTAGTGGTAAAGCAATGCATTATATGCATTATATATATATAATAAATGACTTATATTACCACTTTAAATTGTACATAAAAAAATAATTAAAATTTTACAAAATACAGTAAAATTGCCAAAGTTGAGTTTCTCAAGGTTGAATGCTACTTTAAAAAGGATGAATATGATCTCATGCTACTTTATATAAAGCGATTTACTGCAGTCGCAGGATAAAAACCAGGAACATATGTTGTTAACATCAAAGTTAGACTTAACGTAATTGGTGAAAAATTCATATATCTCAAATTTGAAATATTTTGGTCTGGCAAATACTTCGATGTTAGTATTGATTATGATGAAGTTTGCTAAATGAACCACTCTGTAAAAATAGTTTGATGATGATATAAATTGAATTACTTTTCGCGATTGTAGTATTGATTTTCCATGCGTTCTAAAACCGGCTTTCTTTGAAGTAAGTTTTATATAATCATATGGATCAATGTTGTATTTATTACTTAGTTGCTTAGTAGTTTTTTTAAAAATATTAAGTCCAACAATTGAAATTCGAGGGAAATTGGTAAAATCTTAAATCGCGTTAATTTATTATAGTCTATATATATATATATATATAATAGTCCTGTAGAAGAGAGTTCCCCATTTTACAAAACAGAGAAAGCATTAGGCACTCAAAAAATAGAAATGTAAACACGGTCACATATTTTAGTCTATGTTATCGTCGATGTTCGAACCCTGTCTTGACTTTTCGACACGGAAGGACGCAGTGAAGCACGAGCACGATACGGCTTTCAATGATTCCAATAAATAGGTTTAGAAAATCAACACATGCTCTTGCCTCTTAAACTATTGCCTTAGCTGATAACAACTCATTTCCTTAGAGAAATAACGAATATATTTTATACTTATTTTAACCATATATATAAATATAAATCATACTTTATTTTCTAGTTATAAAAAATTCTTCTAAAAAAGGTAGTAGTGTTATTGCTATCTTTATCGATAAATTCCCTTAAGAACGTTAGCTCAGGATGACATCAAATTGATACTTTCTCAATGTGTTCAATGACGCTGCCAATATTAGCATTGTTATGGTCTTAGAACACAGTTTTTAAATGTTTTGGAATTGTAGTAAAATTTCTGACGTCAGCATCCACCATGAAATTAGAGGACCAGAATATCGTTTTTTTGTTCCCTATTTCCAATAGAAATTTTTCAATATTTGTGATGACTTCAACAAAAAAATGTTTAAACGCTTATAACTCACGAACTAATGAAAATATTTAAAGTCTAAAATCACCTACAGATAAAGAATTATCTCCTTTTTTTCATACTTCAAGGAAGTTGTTTTTCCCATTGAGATTAGACCGCCTCATTATTTGAGCACTATGCATGAAAAAAATTGATTTTTTTAGGATAATTGGCTTTCTCATTGAAAAAATATCAGGTGTATTTCATGCACAAGAGTAAGTTTGGTAGTATGACGTTCAGGAATACAACCCGGTCGGTACTGAAAACCAGATCGGACGAGTTCGGACAAGTCACTGACCGGATCTGGTCACCCTTAGTTATATTCACTAATCAAAACCGGTCGCTTTGAATTGTGTCTTTGGTCATGCTAATTTGGGAGCTTCTCAAATCTCCCAAATTACGGGAAATTCCCATAATTATATTTACTAAAATATGATTGGAAATACACTGTAATTTTCAGAAACGTTCTCTTATGTGCACTGTACGGTTGTGCAGAAAAGTAAGTAGATCACATATACAATTCACTAACGTGGTGTCAAGCTGTCTTTTTTGAGTCAATACAAGTGCTTAACGTATTAGTGCCATTGAACATTGAATATCGATTCTATAAATAAGAGCTGTAAGGATCTAAGTATCTAAACAATAACACCATATTTAATTGGAACTCTCCACTTAACTTTTCCGTTATATATTGCCAATGAATCGTTATAGTAATGATTTAGAACTTATAGAAACTATTAGTAAATATAAACATCTCCATTGACGACTTTGCCTTTAATGGTATTAACTATTAATTATTAAATTATAGGAATTTTTATCTTGACGGGAATATTTTGATTTGCGAATTTGCGTTAAGCTTTGCCTCAGACCCGTAGCTACTAGAGCTGGGCGCTAGTGGGCTGAGTCGCCACCGGAAAATTTAGACGGCTGAGCCGATTGATAATTAAACATACTAAAACTATGTCAAGACAAACCAAACGTGTCACAAAAAGGAAACTGTNATCAGTTGTTTATGATTATAGTAATGATTTAGAACTTATAGAAACTATTAGTAAATATAAACATCTCCATTGACGACTTTGCCTTTAATGGTATTAACTATTAATTATTAAATTATAGGAATTTTTATCTTGACGGGAATATTTTGATTTGCGAATTTGCGTTAAGCTTTGCCTCAGACCCGTAGCTACTAGAGCTGGGCGCTAGTGGGCTGAGTCGCCACCGGAAAATTTAGACGGCTGAGCCGATTGATAATTAAACATACTAAAACTATGTCAAGACAAACCAAACGTGTCACAAAAAGGAAACTGTATTTAATGTCTTTGATATGATAGTGACGTTAACATTGATTACATCATGTCTTATTAATCAGATTGCCTGTAAGCGCATGATTAACTTTTTTGCAGATAGATAATTTCACAATACTGCTTGCATCATGTACGGTTTTTACAGGACTATAGGCCTTATAGGGTTTCTATATGGAATATTATGCAGTGTAATCAAGTTCTATATATGTCGCTCAGGGTTAAGGGGGAGGAAACACCTGGAAGGTCAGGCAATCCCTCATGGACAAGAAAACTACAAAGAAAATTTGATAATTCAATTAATGCAAATTTGCTATCAATAATGTTGTGAAATGCATTCTAATGTCCATTTTGTCGATATTTTCAAAAACATTATCTGGGGCCTCGTCCCGCTTATGGTTACTTAGTTGATCACTACTAGATGATCTCAGTCGTAAAAAAAATCGCGCGCACGCAAATGGATGCAACATAAAATTAAAGGGTGTACAGTATTAGTAAAATTTAAATTATTAGGAAAGTTGAAATTCTAATCAACCCCTCCTCAATGCGTGTGGATTCCTCTTAGGTGATAATGTTGGCTATGAGCCTGCTCTGATAATTAATTAGGCTTAAAATTAATATTCAAGGCCTCATCATGGATGTTTAGAAGTAATCACAGTGTTGGTTACTAAAATCTATGATGGAATAATTATTTTAATATAATTACCAATATTCAAATATAACACGTTATGAAAATGTGCAATATTAAGAGCATTGGGTGATTTATTTTGATTTTTTGGTTTGTGTCTTTAAATAATTAATGAGATATTTAGGGTTAATTCAATATCTCAAATGAGTATACATTTAGTACACGTTCCTTCAACTATACAAATGCAATATGCAATGAAAAACAAGTGGACCGAAACAGCAATGCAGGTCACAACGGGTCAAAAAGAGAATTGAGCCTATAAATACGGTGAAACCAGTTAAAGCGGTAAGTTGGGTACCGGACCGGTCAACACCGGTCGACAGTCAAGATGTGACAGGAACTGGACAGGTCATGATCACCAATAGAGAGTACTGCTTCCATCTCTAATGCCATAGCAACCCCAATATCTTGTTATTTTCCGATACCGAGTATTAGCGATAGTAAAATGCAAAAATGTGGATAGAACATAAGAAGAACGTCAAATTTTAGTACAATAAAATAATTTAGATTTTAAAAAACTGTGCTCAAAATTTGCACGTAGTCATATTTATTAAAAAAAACTCTTTATTAGCTTGTTTGCAGTGGGTTTGTTAACCGCTACATATATTTTCTTAGAAAATGCCATCTCAAAGAGATTTACAATACAGTTTAACATTTAAATTATATTTATTATTTTTACTTAAGAATTACAAAATCATTGATGACAATAGAAATACGAAATTTAGTGTTGATTTCCATCGTTGCAATTGACATTTATGACATATTTGCTTCGATTTGACTATTAAAATTTCTCATTTTGCATTTCGAATATGGTTTAACAAGAATGGAAAGCATCCGAATTTATAGAATTTCATTAGTAATTTGAGAATAGCAGATAATAATCTATACACCTACAACAATGGACTCCATTTTTTGTGATTCTATACACTCTTTTGCATTAGGTGCTATCATGCTTTGAATGTGCTTATGATATTAAATGGTTAATTAACGAGTGTCATATGCTAAAATTGTGAATAAGAATAATTTTACCAATGTATGATGAGCACATTTATTACTTATTTCTTTTCTAAAATATTAAAAACACAACATATGGTTTGTTTAAAGTTTATTCATTTATTAAATATCCAATACAGTCCATTGAAATCCCCGTACATAGCACGGACAGTTTCCTAGTAATGATAATAATAATAATAATAATAATAATAATAATAATAATAATAATAATAATAATAATAATAATAATAATAAGAGTCAAAGCAAATTTATTGCTTAATGTATACAAAATTCTACAAACTAACACATGACAAAAGAAAAATAAAATATAAGCAATAAATTACTACAAATAAATATGTACAATATATAATAATATAATCAATGTTTGTGTGAATGTTTGTGTAGGTGCTCAATGTTGGATGTATGTTTCGAATGCATGAAGTGTATTACCGTCCCCTAATGTATACTGTTTTATTAGAAGAGACTGCTTTAATTTTTTTCTAAATTTTTTATAGTTTTTTTCTATTCGCGTTTCATAATCTAAATTATTCCACAATTTAATTGATATGTGATGAAAGCCATTATAATTTTTATCTAAACACAGAAATTTTTGCGATCGCTCATTTAATTTAATATAGTCATTAAGGAAAAGGAGAGATGTTTGCAGAGATTTGAATTTAAATAAAATAGATAGCATATGCAGATGAATTTGGTAGAACGAAGATAATAT
>CABFPE010000449.1:163613-185169 GCA_900660155.1 Hofstenia miamia
CGATGTACTAAGTGGATTCAAAATATCGGAAACTATAAAATTAGACTTCTTAACCTCAACTTATTCCCAATTCCTCTACTATTTCAATTTTATGATTTACTTTATCTAAACAAACTTTTAACAAACCGCTTGGATCTCAATGCTTTGGATTATTTATCTTTATATTACTCAAACCGCCCAGGATTACGTTCTAAAAATTTTAATCTCTTTCAAATAACACGTATAAAGAAATCAAAGACAGCTTACTTCTATTTTAATCGCATCACTCGCTTGGCTAATTTTATTCATATAAACACAAACATTAACTTATTTGACGATTACAGCATTGTCAAAAAAAAATCTCCTAGATTTTTGCAGATTACATAATTACACTTTTAGTATTGATATTAGATGTACACACTATCTTGTTTGTCCATGCAAATCATGCAGATCATCTTGTAGTTCATCAGTCCATAAATGACTTTTGTTGACTGTTTATTATTATTGTAGTAGACCTGTATTAAGGTAATAAATCTATTTAATAATAATAATAATATAGCATTCCTAAAATTCAAGTTGGTATACTTTTTGAAATATAGCATTCCGAGACAGCCACATTTTACAAAATATGTTAGCCTCAATTGCTTGACATTTGCACCTGTTCTTTGAGTGTATGCCCTTCCTGATGTTAATTCATCAATCTATTCTAATTCAATATTATAATGAAAATATTTGTAATTGTAATATAAACGCTTGAAATCCAGCTAACTCAATATTCAAAAAATATTTTCTCTTAATTTCTGCATACAACTCTGTATACTAGGACCATTTCTAAAATAGGTTTTTTTGTAAATTTGCAAAATCTTAGGTTTCTAAGCGTAGAGAAATTATAAAATGTGCTTAAAGAATACTAAAGAAAAATACTAAACCTAAAAAACGTCATGCCCTCATCATTTTGCGATTTTATAGTAATTATATGCAGGCCTATTTTAAAAGAATGCCAGTTATTAAATGTAATGTAATATCAGCGAATTTACTATTTATTTAAAGTGTATTAGTGCTTTGATGCTAAATTTTTATATCCTCCATGAGCTTAATAGCCTTTTGAGCGGCTTGATTTCACCTAGAAACCTCAATATACCAAAAAGTTCTAAGCTCTAATAATATTTTAAATATTCTTTAGCTTTTGAATGAAATACTAGTGTGTCATAAAGCTCTAGCTAGATGCTAGTATCAAAACTTTGATTTAAAAACAACCAGATGCCCAATTATTTGCGATTAATCACAACACTCGCTTAAAATGAGGCCAAATACTTTTTGTAATTACAAAAGTATAGTTTGCAACTTATGCAAAATCAAGTCATATCTTCCAAAAATTGTGATGATTTTTTGAAATTCTCCACAAAAACTTATATATATATATATATATATATATTCACATGACAAATGGCATTATTCTTTTGAGGCACTTTTCCTTCTTGGGAAGCAGAAAATTTTGAAAATAAGGGTTTTAATCTTTTGAAAACCCCTAAAAATTTATTTATATTCACAAAGCTTAGAATGCTTTTGAAAATAGGGATATAATAGAGGGTAGATAGGGATGGAAGGGGAATGGGAACAGCCAACCTCTCTGTTTAGCTAATTTATACCATTTGTCCACCATCCCACACTAAAGTTCAAAAAATTATATTTTAGAATACCCCTATTATACACACTAAAGTTTCCTATATTTAGCGCTTAACATGTTTAAAGCATAGTTTTTTAAATTGGTTGTGATCTTCCAAACTATTCAGCTTTTTCTTTTGTAGAGGTTGCTAAAAGTACTAGAGTTGCTCAAATTTCATCGAGTCTCAAGGGTTTCTAACATTTTTCTGTATACTATTTTGGTCTTGATGGTCAGAGAAACTCTTTCCTATAATCAATGTCCATCAATATTTTTACGCTTGTTTGCAGAAAAACTCTGAAGATCATTTCATTCTGAAAAATTTAATAAAGTAAAGGGTATACCATAACTTCGACGTGGTTTTTGATCTCCGATAAGTTACAGTTTAGATTCATATATCGAACTACTGCTATCAATATATTTTCTATACGTTTTGAAAAATGGTCTCACACAGTCGTAATGGTCCAATTTGTATTCTTTTAACGCATTAATCATTGCATTCATTTTCTAGAAATATCGGTTTTAGAATGTAATTTTTAATTGTTCGATATTTTGGGTAAGTGAGATTTAAATTTCAATCATTGATGTAAGGTCCGATAGATTGAAATAACAATAGTCATTGAACGATTCAAAATTTCCGATTACGACAAAAACTGATCATTATTTTTGATAATTAAGGGAATGCCGTTTCCATCCCCAACTGCTCCCCGTGAAATAGAGACAGCAATAGAGCGTACCGTTGTTCATGTTCTTGAGCATCACTATCGTTGCCAAGGTCACTCAGCCTATGTTATCAAGAAAAATCTTCTGGAGGTTGATGGCTGGATCGTCTCAGAAGGCGCAAAGAGAAAGATATGGAACAAGGAATTTGAAGAGATTGCAGACAGAAGATGTTATGGTTTTGCTGGATCTCTTAAATCTTTCCATTGCGAGAATCGCACATATACCATGAATATATAACTTTTGTATTAATATGCTTTCTTTTCATTAACAAATGAGTCGAAAAATATGTCGGTTTGAATCATTTAACGTTAATCGAAAACCGCGTCGAAGTTACGGTTCACCCCTTACTTGCATAGTTTTCCACTTATAAAATATTTTTAAATATCGTCCTGTAAACAGAAGTTATTCTTGAATTATTGCCATAAGGATTTAAATGAAGAGAGTTCTTACACGAATTTTCATACATAAGGCTAATTTAAATGTGAGAGAACATCGTTGAGGAACAAATATATTATGAAGGTCAGTCTAACCGTTAAAAGAAAAAATGATTTTCTTCTAGCGATCTTTTACATAGCGACGTAATTTTATAGGTCAAACTTTCTTTTTCTACTGCTTCGTGCTGGAACTGTTTCTCCTTCAAATCTGGGCGCAATTTTCCAAATATTTCAATCTTTTTAAAAGGCACTATATAAAGGATTGTGAATCACATAAACTAGCACCATCAAAGATCTAGGCAAATCAACAAAACACTCTAAATTTGAAAATAAAACGTTTTTAAAAAAAAATTGCATTTTAGCACTTCGAAGATTCAAATATATAAGAGATTTACATCATCATGTTACGGCGCTTATGATGAAAATCTCAAGGTGTTGATATCATTTGATTTAAAGAACGAAAATGCTTAGGTTAGAAAACATTAATTAGAAATAATACTGTCCAAAGCAAAGTGTATTCAAAATTATGTCCATTATTCTTAAACAAACAGCCTATATAAGGCAGCTTACAAATTATAAACCAACTTCATATTTTAGTACCAAGCTCTTTAAGTTCAAAAATTGGTTTAAATCTTATATTGATGAAGGATAATAATTTTTATTTAAGTAAAGTTCTTTTTCTGAATATATTAACAACTTGGATTTAGAATATGCGCAATTTCATCCTGCCACTTCCATTTAATAATCATGATATTTTTATTTATATATGGGTTTAGTTTAATTTATTACAGGGTACATATTCCAAGGTTTTCCTTAAATTTAACCAGGTTGTTGAATTAAATGCTGCTAACTAGTATTTGGCAGGTTACTTTCCATTGTTTAATAGCATTCAGACTGTCGAATTATTAAAACATTTAATTAGAATTTTTGAATATTTTTCTTTCACTTATAAGATATTTGGCATGTATTTAAACTAAATGCCTGTGTATAAAAACCTCTGTATGTCAGAGTGTGACTTGAAGAAAATTAGGGTTGTTGTTACTTATCGGGTTAATGCAGTTATGGAGTTTTCTAGGGCTAATACAAAATCAATTGAAGTTTAATCATTCACCAATTTAAACTGAATGTTAAAGATAAACAGTTACTAATTGACTGAATTTAGTGAATATTCACTCTGATTTAGTTAATTAAAAAACTTCAGTTAGCATCCTGCTAGTATTGTGGTAATACAAATTGCACGAAACCGTTTAAATAGACATTCAAATATAAAAATTCAAGTAAATTTTGCTTATTGGTATTTTGATATAATTAAGTAAGAAGACGATATTAGATTTATATGTTTGGAAGGAATAACCAGAGCAAGAAAAATCCAAATCAATCCTTGCAAGGGACGTAGAGCACAAAATGAAATTAAGATCTGGGCAAAACTGGATAAATCTGTATAACCCATATTAGAATTTAGCATACTTAGGCAATTTTGTCCTTCATAATTTTCACAGTGAAGAAAACTGCAGGTGAAGCAAATTCTGAAATATAATTTGTTTACTTGAGGGTGAATTTATACCTTCCATTTTCTACTATGAGCCTTATATAAAGCAATTGCACATTAATCTCAACTACAAATAGTCCACGCAGTAAGAACTTCTTAAACTATTTGTTAAGTCGCAATTCATGATTGAACTTGCTTAAATATAGGAATTGACATTGTTTTGTGTTGTCTGCCAGTGGAAAAACTGCTTAGACAGTGTTTGTAAACCTTAAAGTCTAAATTTTTCTTAGGTATGATTATATTTATGTGCTAACCCATTTATTTCTCCTTTTACTAAGCGCGTTAGTTAACATATATGCATTGGAAAGAGTCTAAATAGTGGAGGTCGTGTTTACAGTAGCTGCTTAGATTAATTAGCACGTACCAGTGAGAACCTCAGAAAATTTTTCGTGCTAACCAAAAAGTTACTGAAATAAATATGAATCCATGCATGGCATTATAGCTGAAACTACACTAATATAAATTTTTTTTGATAGATTTGGTGTAACTATAGTTTTGATTAGTTCTCCAACTGTTAAAACAGCGATGTTACTATTACAGAGATGAACATGGGCCGGGTTTAGGCCAAAGAAATGAGAAAGATGCCCCGAATTTTAAAAATAAATGACTATTCCGTAGCAGTACATTGAATATATTTATAAGTTACAATTATAAAGTTGAAGAATAAAATTTACATTTTGGAAATTTTATATTAGTATATAATATTCTTTTCTAAATTTTCTTATGAAATCTTCAATATCAGTGTTTAGATTATATTAGAAGTATCTATCATACCAAATTTTGGTGGAGCAAACTTACAAATTGAAGAAACTTTTTTGACAAATATTATACAATGAGCCGAGTTGGCATTAATTTTATTGGGCTGGGTCTAAAGTTGCTTGGCCCGGGCTTGGGCCTCAATTTTCGGCTCATGTCCATCTCTGTATTATTAAAATATATTTTTAAAACAGCAAAAACTAACGAGAAATTTTTTTACAATTTTTAAAAATTTACATGACATTGAAAAAATACTAGGTTTATCTTTCCCGCAGCAATTTTGCAAAGCCTTATATGAATGACTGCCTATTCTGGACAGGAAAGGTTGCAGAAAAGTTTTTTACAGTGCTTCGAATATAGTAATTTACAAGGACAAATGAATGAGAAATATTTCTTGTAAAATTAAGTACAAATATTGGATTAATATAATTTATCTATAAATTAGAGATGCTGTTACTGTTAATGAAACTTGCTAAATTTAAATCTGTAAAAATACAGGCATGTTTAAAGACAAGGGAAACTTAGAATAGATAAACACTAATCAAAGTCTATAATCGATGTATAATGTATAGAGAGGTTTTGATTTATTGATAGAGCCAGTCCAACATGAATAAAACATGACCCTCCCGAAACAAGTTTGCAGAACGTTATATTTATAAGGGAAGCGGAATAAGGTAAATCAAACGTTATTTCAAATATTAATTTTTCTTCGACGGTGGAATTAAAGAGTGCAAAGTAATTGTTTTTTACGCTCTTAGATAAGTTCAATGAAACTAATTAGAGAAGTTTAAAAACTATTCAGTTAGTATGTTATCCAATTTCATTACTCAAAGTGCTTGGCTAAATGACTCACTTTTATGTATGTAAGCACATGCAAATTACGCTAAAATTTCTATGTAACAATTTTAAATAAGATCAATTCTTTTGCCTGTATACCCACTTACCATTCGCAATGTTCGTTGTTTGAATTGAAAATGCTGATAAAACCTTTGAAATGGCTTTAAAAATGGCGGTTTATAAATAAATTATAAAGATTATACCTTTAGTAAGATTGAGAAATTTGAGCCAATTTTTATTTGAAATTTGACACAAGATGTGAATTTCTACTAGCCCTGAGATAATAACATTTGATAATTGAAAAGCCTCAATAATATCATGATTGTTTGATATAACATAAGCAAAAAAATTTCTGATGATTTAACAGTACGTTACATATTTATAAATGTGTGCACTCTTAGTAAGATTATTGGTTGAATTAAAACATGTGCACTTTTATTGAACTTATGAAATTGATCTTTTTCAAACGCTTGGATCTTGTTTTTGTGATTATTGCTTAGATACTAAACTACATTTTTGTTATTTAATTTTTTTTTTGTAAATTGCACAACATAATATTTATGTACGTGACTAAAAAATATTACTAGGACTCAAATAACTATGCATAGTGTATTAAGAATAGAAACCTACTTTCTTATGGATTAGTTTCAAGTAATTGCAAATAATATTTTTTCAGCTTTATCCAGGGCGCACCGCTATTGTATCCAGCGTGCATTTGTAGACCCTATTTATATTTTAGCAATCTTTTTATCCTGTGCCTATATATATATATATATATGTACATATGTATATATATATATGTGTATATATATGTATATATATAAATGTATATATATGTATATATATGTATACATATATAAATGTATATATACATTTATATATATATATATACATACCTACATGTAATTTAGGAAAAGTGTCCTCATTAGGAATAATTATCTGTCCAACTTTATTTATTAACACCCTCTGTTCTCCTTACAACTCTATGTGGATCTTAATCATATAAAAGCTGAACCATAAAAAATCATTTATTATAAATGTTGCAAAATAGTATAGTATTTGAATTGCAGACTTCATTATAACCTAGGCATCTGCAAATACCTGAGTGTAAAGTAAAATGCTACAGTCAGCACTAAAAATTGTGAAGAATACTGTTAAACCGATGCAATGTATGCAATTCTGTGTTAATAGAGAATTAGCAATTATTTCGAAGATCTGACACTAATTATTCGAAGATTCAGATGAGTTAGAAAAAACAATAAACTGCAGCAATTAGATTGCGAAATGCCACAGCGAACAATAAGTTTTGTGACAAGTCATTCAGAAGCATTAATGTCTGAAATGCTCATGTATTCAAATATATATTTAGCTTAGACAGAATCAGTTTATTGGAAATCAGTATCAATAATATAAGAAATAGGAATGCTTTATGAAATGAAATCTGGTCACATCCTATAAATCCACGACAGCCTTAAGTGTTGCAGGCCAATAAACTTTAACACGTGCGAGAAAACTTATCGACCATGTAATTAATTAACGCAATAAATTGTTTGACATGAAATAAATGTAATCTTGAGTGAAGTCTATCATGTTCATGCTGGTTTACGACATGAATTGATGCGTCGAACTTTAGGTGTTAATAGGCATGAATGATTGTTATTTTGAGATACATCTAGGATTTCCGAGAATATTTTGTATACATATATAGATAGATGGATAGATATATGTTTTATTGGACTGCAACAAGGCATGGCAGTAGTAATTTAAAAAAGTGAAAAATTCAGAGCTACATTATTCAGTTTTAATGCATTATAAAAAAAGTTTTCTTTATGTAATCAGTTCTACAACGTGGCATTTTATGGTGGTGTAAGTAGAATGCTCTTGTTGGATATGAATATTTTTTTAAATAGAGTATATCGTGTAAAGGATGAGTTGATTTGTCTCTTGCTTTTTCAAATTCTTTTTGAACATTTTCATATATAATTGCACTTAGCTTTTTTAGTTCTTTGCCGATTATTTTCTCTGCACGCTTTGTAATAACATCTAATCTTTGAATTTTTGCATCACATATAACAAACGAAGCATACGTCATTTTGCTAACAATCTCTGTTTTATAGAATAGTTCTAAATCATCTTTATTGAATCCTTTCCTCTTTAAGAATGAAAGAAGTACAAGCGATTTTCTTCCTTTTTTCATTCTTTTTGTTATTTCTTATTCTAAACTCAAATTTGTATCTATTTCTACACCTAATAACTTTGCCTTTGTAACTTGCTTAATCTCTGTTCCATTTAATATTATATATATATATGTTATAATAATAATAATTATTATTATTATGCGTATTATTATTATTATTATTATTATTATTATTATTATTATTATTAAATAGATTTATTACCTTAATACAGGTCTACAAATATATTAAACAACCAACAAAATAATTTATGCACCTAATAACAGTATTAAAACTGTAATATATATATATATATATATATATATATATATATAAATCAATGAAAAGCTTTGGGGAAGGCATATAAGATTATATTAACTAGTTTTGATTAGACATGCAGACCCTCAACCCGCACGAATTCACACGACGCCACATGCGGTGAGGTGTGGGTCTAAATAGTGCGGGATGTGTGTCCTGTGAGGATTTGTGGGTCGAAAGGAAGGAATATTTAATTTTGATTACAGGGCGCAACTGCTACTCAAAAAACATAACTATGACTGCATGAGGCTTTATTTTTAGGCGAAAATGTTACTCGTAATATAAAGAGAACTCGTAATAAGTGGATTACACTGTATATAAACTTGTTTTCGCCGAAAGGCGAGACCCAAATCCTACATATATATATATATATATTGATCGACTTTGTTTATTCCAAAATATATACAGTACGTATTTCATAATTTTCTTTTTTGAGTTTCAAACTTTTCGATATCAGTAAGCAATTCGCTCGCATTATTACATAAAATCGGTTTTTAATATCTAAGTTTTCTGTATGGGAAACAATAATCTAAGCAATGATTTAATGAAGCCTGAAAATAAGTAAATATGTAATCACAATTTTAACAGAAGATATAGTCTTAATTTACAGATGATATTATTTTCGCAAATTTTTCATTTTTAAAGTTTTTATAGCACTTTCTAAATGTGTATACAGCTGTGTAAGTATTATCACTTTTAGTGCTAACTCTTGTCTTCATATTGACATCTACACAAATATGATGGCAACAATTTTTTTTAATATATATTTTATTACTGAGCTCTTATTCTCAGTTAGTAAGCGAGTATACCAGAGTTGGAATTGGGCCGATTTTTCGGGCCCAAATCCGGCCTGGCCCAATGCAGTTTAGGCCCAAGCCCATCCCGTCCCACTTCAAAATGCCCAAATTATTATTCTTTTACACCATTGATAGTGCCTTTTGCTTCATAGAGGCCCATAAGCACTACACTATGAATTTGATTAGACAATTTTCATAATGTATTGATCAACATCCATAGGTGCATATACACATCACTCCGTCAAAAATTCAATTCTGTTTAAATTCAAATTTCATTGTTAACCTTTATACAGTAAACGCGTCATACAGGACCGTAGGCCTGGAGCAGACGTGAGCCCTTCCTGTAAGTGATTGCATTATGATATCAAACACCATTGAATGTGTAGTCGTCCTTTTTATCGTTTAGGGAACATATCAATTTTTATAGTTCAGTTACTAAAGTTCTCTACCAACATACATCAACTTACATCAGCACAAAGTAAGTGGAATTTTCATAAACGCTCTTTGCTTGTAGGAGACAAAATTTAGATGTTAGACATATTGCACCAGCCAACAATGAAGAGCTGATTAAAATTAATGTAAATGTTTTTTGCCATTTGCAAATTTAAGTTTTCAAATTAATTTTTTCTTGTATTTCAAAGACCAATTAAAATATTAAGCCCAAGCCGGCTTGGGCCAAATTGCTATGTAGATAATCCGGCCCAAGCCCAGTCCAACTTTAGGACCAACCCAATTCCAACTCTGGAGTATACATATTAGACGGGTATACGTATTATAATAGCTATTGATAATAAAATCTGCGCAGATCGGAGGAGAGTTGGCTCCGTTCTTATTCTGATCGCAATGTAGGAGTATATTTCAGTCTAAGCTTAATGACGCAATACCTGCTAAATCTCGATCCCGACCATGGAGAACCTTTTACAGGAGATTCAACGTTGCAGTTTTAAATTATCTGTGTTACTTGTTGGAAACAAACACAGAGGTGACTGATAAACTTTGATTGTTGAACGTTTTCAAATCTATGGTTAAAGTGGTATCTTCAAAAAAGGAGTTCTTTGACATTTTTGAAGCTGACGGCCAAACTCCCACCTTTCAATTTTGGGTTATATCATGCTCGATTTTCACCTTATATTTCATTACTTGGGTCTTGGTGCTGATGGTGAGACAACTACTGTTTCACGTCACTTCGCCAACGATTTGCTGATCTTGCTCAGTGAAAAACTTTGGGTTTTCTGTGGATCCAATTTTTCAGTAGCGGCCGGATATTGCTCAGGTGTTGCAATGGTGAAGAAGATTACTGACATCACTATGCGATTACTTGAAATTGCTCGTAGTAAGGGAACAACAGTGGCCACTGCAACAACTAAGTGGTGAAAGACTTAGTCATGTTTTGCGCAAAGTATTCTTTCAGTTGTCGTGAAGTACTTCTTACCTTTACTTGAACAAAGACGACAAACAAACTCAGCTGGTATCAGAGAAACCACCACTGTATCTGAAAATCAGGTAAGAGATTCAAGCTGCAATAGTTGGATGGGTCTCATTAACGTTGTGGAGCTTCCGGCTTTAATGCAAAAACATGAACCACATGTCGTCGAAAAAGGTCCTGCATTGTAAGCCGAGAAGGCGTTTTCCTCTCCAAGAGTCACACCACGGACATTTGGAAAGCTTGTAAAAATCTTCCACTCTTGAAGTATGCTTCACAGCAACTTCTGTCAACATCTGTGCTGTTGAAAGACTGTTTTCCAACACTGGAGTCATACTGACTAATTTGCATCGAAGAATAAAGGCTGAGGGAACTGCGCAAATTGTATAATGTGGTGTTTGCTCTTAGTGCAGACAGTCAGGCCATTTCTGAGGACCAGTCTTTTGATGCCCACGATAGTGATGACATGGATAGAGATTAGATGATTTTTGATGTTTGTAATGATTTTATGTCGTTGTTGTTTGGCTTGCATTTTTTAGTTTCTATTAAACTGCTGAATAGTTGTAAAATGTTTGTGATTGCCATATGAAATGTTGGCTATTCAGTGACTAATCTCGCAATCTATTGATCAAGCAGAACAAATTGAGGATTGATATTGAAGTGACTGAATGGGCCCAGAATTTTTCGGTGATGCACACATTTCTTGTGCAAAATCTTTCTGTGGGTTTTTGTGGAGCTATTTGAGAAAACCTGTGGATCCTGAGGGGATTTGTGATGTGACTTAAGAAATTGATTGTGGGAATTTGTGGGTCTGTGGGGCCTGGAAATTCAAATTTTTGCATCCCTGGCTTTGATGAACTTACCGGTACAACATTAAGAATATCTAAATGAATTAAACATCCAAAATGTGTTGCTGGTAGAATAAATCAGTAACATATTACTTATTGAAAAGAATATATATATATATATATATATATATATATATATATATATATATATATATATATATTCAATCATAAGACTTGACTAATTGCTTCCATAAATATCCAAATTGTGAGTTTAATCTTTAGCATCAGGGTCAATGTGTTTATGTTAATTTTTTATTAGAAATTTAGTTTACATCCTACGCTCCTATTAAGGAGCCACCTGAAAACCTTCTTCATGAATTTACAAAGATTATAAAAGTATAATAAATCGAATTCAGCATAGTGTAATAATAAAACTTTGTATGACTGAACTTTGAAGTTTCCGAACTTGATATTCAAAACTTTTCAAAATCCCATTACTTTTAATGAAATTTACATCAATACCGCAATGTATTGGTAGTTGTTTACATAGAAATTCTTAATTACTTTGAAACTATATAGATAAATTTAGAGTATTAAATTTTTTGCTATCCAAATGAAATAATTCAATTGTAATATTTTCTAAAATTTTCGTTTTGTCATGTTTAAGTAGTATATTAACATCTCTTATTTATCGTCTGGACTCGTCTATATTTACAAGGGATTGTTTTGAATGCAAAAAGCCAATTTTTGGAAAAATCTGCTTAGTACTACCACTACGGTTATCAAAAATATACCTTCAGGGAGAATTATCTCTTTGAAAATACATTTTGATTATTTTACTAATTACTAGGAATTAAATATTTGGTAAACAACACTTAATAAATATATTTGACTAAAACACAGAATTGATTTGCTACACTTTCTTATGAGATAGCAGCTAGCACATTGCAATTGGACCCAATTCGAGTTCATGTTCATCTTAAAAATCCCAAATTGAACTTATGCTTAGGACAGGTTATCGCAAACAAAGGCTCCTACATTTTTCAATAAGAAATTAACCATAGAGCTACATTCCCTTAGATATGACGGTTGAATAGGATAAAATTGCAAATACTGTTTTAAAACTTTCTTAACTAATGGACTAATAAAAGTTTGGCTAAGCAATTAATTGTCCTTATCATAGCGGCTTTGCAGCAACTCCCAGACTAATTTTATAACAAAACTTGTAAGATGCTCAGGAATACAATACCTATAAAAAACATAAAAGAACGTAATTTCAAATCGCGAACTTATGCTAAACTCTACATTTTAAGAAGAGTCAGCAATGCTCTACATGAACTCCCAAGTACATTTCAAGCCCAATTCGAGTACGAAAGACATCCGGGTTTAGAAATGAGTATCAGTTTTGAAGCCCAACCCGACACGTATGCCTATGATAGTCTTAATCATGATCCGTTTTCAAAATTTCGGAAATAAAAAGCTACATCTACAAATAGTATTGATAGGAATTAAAGAATGCTGTTACATTTTTTAGAGAAAAGGAATACATTGAGTTCAAAAAGGTTTATAATAATAAAATCCTTGTTTATAATAGGATTCAATATCCTTACTTCAGGACCACATATTTCAGATTAAAATATGAACCACCGAATTTGCAACCGTGCCACAATTTAATCCGAGGACTACATTTGACTTGTTTTTTGGAACATTGCTGGTTTCCACTGACATTCGAATGTATCGGCTCTTTACAAAAAGGCAAATTCACCTAAAAACAAGGCTCTAATATCTGTCATTATTTAAAAACTATCTTCAAAATATTTTTGAAGCAAAATTCAATTCGTGCTAAAGGGCAGGAGCAGATCTAGAAATTTCTGCTGGAGCACTGAAATTTTTTAAACAAAATTAACTTCTCAATTAACTTTTTGTGTAAAGCATCAAAATCACATTTGTGAAATTGATTTCCTAAATTATAATAATACACTGGGAGGGTCTTCATGTTTCGAAGTCTTTTATTAAAAATAAATATTAGCAATACATATTTTTGATAAGAAATTATTACGTAAACTATATTACATTTTGGATTTGGATTCGCAGAATATTTGCATTTGGAATTCAGAATAAAAAAGTAGATCCGTAATATGCTCATGCAATTATGAATCTGATTTTTTAGGATAAGCTCCTTCGTGAACAATTATTCTCTTCCCGTACTTATTAATTAAACATGACCAGATGACCCAGGAGCTGTAAGTTAAAAATTGACACCGTTAATCAGTTGATTCGTCAACAAATACCTAATCCGAGACACGGTACAAATATACCCGCCGGTTATTACCCGATCACCCACTTGCAACTCTGTGACCCCAATTAGATCGCATTCCAATTCAGAAGTGAACAATCAGCCTATGCGATTTAAATATTGGTGATTTCGATTGCAATTAGGTTCTGTTTTTAAAGTAATAATAAATATTGTTCTAAATTTCACTGAAAATCGCAAAAACTGAATGAGAAAAATATTTCATGGTTTCTTCTATGTAAAGCGAATTTAAAAGTTATCTTATCTTGCCCTTTGTGCCTGGCAGAACAAAAAGCAGGCAAATTAGTTTAAAACATCGCAGATTTCGCACATTTTTAGTCAAACGAATAAAATGGCAATTGGGAGACTGGAAAGTCTTTTTGACTGGTTTAAGACATTTCCTTTTCTTATAATATTTATTGTTAACTTAGCCCATAGGTCATAAACTTCGCAGTGATTCGATCTTGGAAAAACCATGGAATTACTTCCATGTTCCACAATTGAATCACAGAAGACTTAGAAAGTCTTGATTTACCAATAAAATTGCAAAAACATTCAAGCTCAACTTTTGGAAATTGCAAGATATTTCATGTGTATTTAAAACAACCACATTTGGGAACAGAAAAATTTACCATGTAAATCCTTTCACTTAGAAAATCTTCTTTTATTAACATTAGTTATTTATTAAAATGATATTAGTCCTAATCAAGAAATGTATGTCAGAAAGATAAAATTATACTATTTTGAAAAAAATTCAAATTGCAGGAAATTGTATATTAGCACAAGACTTTCGATATAAAAATTGTAGGTCAAAAAATAGAATGCAAAATCGAAAATATAAAGTCGAAGCTCAGCGTTGAGGAAAGGCAGCCATTCTAGGAATTATAAAACTAATACGAAGATAATTGTGACATATCATTAATTAAAATTATAATATTCAAATTATTATAAGAATAATTTCTGTAGGATTTCAGCACTGAGTTAATGTTGGCTGGAAACGAGTAAAACTCCATTTGACATTATACATTTTTATGTTACTTATAAAATTATTTTTAAATCTAATCAAAGTAAAGATATTCAATCTAAAATTATGGGTGTAAAAGTATTAGGACATTGCTGAAGAATATACACTGGGACATATTCAGCAATATTCCGCGTATTTGATTTATACAATTTTAATTTCTGATAATTGATTGTCGAATGCTTAACAGTTTTGAGTTAACATTTCATATTTTTGGTTTGCTTCAGCCAGAAGCATCAGCAATTTTGATCTGCGCTGTGTAATACAGGTTTGTTTTCATTTAGATAGTAGATGATTGAATTTCAAATAATGGACCAAAGTAATACTTTATGCAATTGCAGGCTTGTCTCTACTGCAGAAGTTTGATCTTCTATCCCACAACATTTTTTTATTCTCAAAATATAACATGTAATTACTGTGAAAATTGCAATGTTTTATGTGGTTCATCCAAGTCTACCCAGGTGTGGAACTTGCAAGAACATGCAGTTCTAACAACAAGACTTCCATGTGACTTACTGTGGGAATTATAATCTGTCAATGATTCTTTCAATTTTCCCTAATGAAAGATCTAGCTAACCTTTTCAAGATAAAAGAGAGACGATCTTCCAGGTATTCTAGTAGGCCATAGGATTTAAGAAAAACAATTAAGTAAACCAAGTTAAAGCAAAAAACTAAGCCCAAGAAAACATTCAAAATATTATTATCATCTTAAGTTTGGTGAATTTCTGTCGAGAATAATTTGGAAATGCATGTACTTTATAATATAATGCAATCATATTTTTGAAATTAACTACGATGTATATGGACTTAACAATGATTTCTAAATTCAAATATATTAACTTTACATTCTATAACATGCAACTTCCTATGAGTGAAAAAATTTTTAGTATGCATGGCTTGTTACGTGTTATGTATTAAATTTTCTTCGCACGTCTTGTACAAACTTTGGAGCCCTTTATAATCTTTAATTCACTCACATATATCGCTCAAAGATGACACTAATCAACATTTCAAATTAAATAATCTATATCAAATTGAGAACAACTTTTTGGTCAATGACATTTTAAAACATTCGTTTTGTTATTGCATCTAGCATATTGTTGGTAAATAATGGCGCAATTCAGATAATTCTACAGTGTTTTCCTCCGTCAGAATTAATTTAAATGACTAATTTATTTCTTCGCATGAAAATTTCCTTCGCATCTACTTTGATACTAGTCCTTCACCTGCTGATGAATTGTCCCTTTTCGCGCCGAACATTTAAAAACTTCATTCATCTCAATATTCGGCGTGTTATCAATAATTGATGGATATTAAAGGAACTTGTAATTAGAAAGCAACAATATTCAACTGCATTGCGTAATGCTCAGCTGTGCGAATCACTGCATCATGAAACGACTCAATGCTGCTGTTTCTTAGATTGTTGTTTGATTAGCAAATACTGTGGAGGTATTGACTATGCTGCCAAGTCTATTACGTAATGAATTTACTGCCTAAAGTCAGTTATTGATTAGCAGTATTTAACTTCAAGAACATGTTTGGTTAAACCTGTTTGTGGACCTAAAAAACTTATACAAATCATTTTAGGATGATTTGGCTTGTAAATTGTTTCAGATATACATGCATATATTTCCCAAAAAATCAATAGGAAGCTCACAGACGACTAATATATGAAAAGTATATCATATTTAATGAATAAAATTTAATAATAAGAATAGAACTAAAATAAATTTATTATAATAGATATTGTGGACCTTTTTTGCTCCCCGCACTAAAAATATTTTCGTAGAACATGGAATGCTTGCATTGAAAACATATATTTTGGCATAATCCTAACCCTAATCCCAGTCAATTCTTCATTTTTCCAAATTTCCCGGAGAGTTCTTCATTCCACCAGGTTATTCATCACATTTCAGGATTTATTCTTCACCCAATTTTAATCATAACCCTAACCTAAATTCTTATTTTTTGTAGACCAAGCCCCTAAACCAAAGTCTGAAATCCATGTTTCCTAAACCTAAAACCTAAATTCCTAACCTAAATCTAAATTCACATTTTTTATATGCCAAAACCGTAAACCAAAGTCAGAAAAGTCTAAATTCCTATTTTTGATAGGCATAAATTCTAAAGCAAAATCACAAATTCAGGTTTCCTAAACTAAAATTTAAATTTCTAATCTAAGACCTTTTTTATAGACCAAAGCCCTAAAGAAAAATCAGATATACACGTTTCCAAAACGAACCTAAAACCCTAAATAAATATTTTTTATAGACCTAAACCCTAAACCAAAGTCACAAATCCATGTTTCTTAAATCTAAACCTTAACTATGTTTATTCCCTAGACTGAAACCCTGCACCGAAGGCGCCAATTTTGTTTCCTGTTTCCAATGCAAAAATTCCATGTTCTATGAAAATAATGTTAGTGCGGGAGAGGGGGGAGCAAAAAGGGTCCGATATTGTGTTTAAAGAAGAATCAAATATACGCTTTTATGAACTGGAATTAAAATGATGTATATGCTTTAGTGGCAGGGAACATATTTTAATGAAATATATATCTATAAACATCGTCATAATACCAAATCTAAGAAATTTGTCAAAATGCATTTAAGCATTTAAAGATCAATGATAGCCTGTTAGACAACAAAATCAAACATCCAAAAAATTCCATAGAAATTTAAGTTTAAAATACAGTATGAATAGAAAAAAAAATCATAGTAAATGCCAAATGAAACAATGGAAAGCATGATCAATGGTCTTTGATTTTGTTGAAAATATTAACTTTTTTCAATAGAAAAGTAGATTTTAACAAATTCATTCAAACTCACCCCATTCCTAGTAAGGCAGGCGAAAGCCATGCCAGAAACAACTAGCCTAGACTATTCTGTTTTCTGTAAATCGACCCACAACGTGCAGAAAGTCGGAAAGCTACGAATTAAGAATGAAAGTGAAAGAAGAGAAGATTTTTTATTCAATTGTGTTTTCAGATTTTAGATTTGCTTATTATTTAGTTGGTTTTGAATGTGTAACATTTCTTTTATATACACCTACGGCTATGCTCCTAAATATTTAACAAGGGGGTTGAGAAGTTATATTTTTATGCTATATTTTGATTAAATTTTGTTATTCAACAATTAAAATACACCACCGCATAACATAAAATTAACACGTGGGCTGGCCTCCAGTCAAATTCAACACCCCCTGAGCACCCCCTCAAGTACACCTCTGTATACACCATAGTATTAAATTTTAGAAAATTCCCAGTTAATTGGGATTAATTAAGAGTATCGAGTTTATTACTTCTCCTCGCCCAGCTGACAGCCCGTATGAATGAAAAGCTCGCGGCCAACGTCAATCTGGTAAGCCTTCTTCAACCGTTGCCAATGATGCATGAAAATGAGCAAATCGAAAATGTGAAAAACTTAGATTAAATTATAGAACACAACATTTAATGAGATGTATCATCAATAACCATATATCTAACGTTTCCTTCTAAAATTTACTAGGTTCATACAATATTTATTAATGAAACAAATAACAATTATTCAAATGAACAATTGACTATGTCTGCATTCTTAGGGTTAATAATACCACAGATCGAGCAGCTAGAGACTAAATTTTTCAAGAAAAACTAGATGACGGTAACATTTTTGCCTTTCAACTGAAAGAAATCGATTCCATATACAATACAAATGTGTTGATTTTAGCTAAATTATGAAAATTACAAAAATAATCTAGTGTTCAATGCTTTATCTACACTGTAGCGGGGATAACTTGAATAAATGGAATCATTTGTCTGTTATCATCTTGGGCCTTCCAGTTTCTTTATCTATATTATCATTTTTGTTCATAGAAGAAAAAGAGCATGCTTTAGTGAATTAATTAGATTTGCATAACCAAGATCAATTTGTCACAGCTGGAAATAGATCATTAGATTTTTAGTAGCAATTTGTTTATACCTCAATACACAATATATAAATATATATATATATATATATACACATATATATATATATATATATATATATATATACATGNGCCATACAATTGATCATGAGTCAATAAGTTGTGTTTTGAATTAATGATAATGTTTTGAGGCCTTAGCAAAACAACTTACTTCATTTGTACCAACTCTAAAATTGTTGGAGAGTTGCGAAAGAGAAAATTGTCCATCATAGTGCCACATCATACAATTACCTGAGTGGCTGGGTTAATCATGTTGCGGTACAGTAAATCACCCCCAAACTGTATTGAATACAATATTTTGCAGCATAATTTTTCTGTACATTTTTTGTTGATGTATTGATGTAGCGCAAGATTTCTAGTTTTTAATACTACTTTTGGAATTTACGCCATGCCATACGAATGTAATTTTTCTTGACTTTTAACTACCTGATGTTCTTTCAAATTCAAAACCGTTTTTCCACAATTTCAAACACATTTTTTTCAAGTTTCTTGGTAGATTTGAAACCATATGCTATTTAAAATGTGCAGGTGGACAAAAAGATATTGCTTTGCCTGAATTTTTGGAAATGCTAAAATTCCAAATTTTTGAATTTCAGATAATAATAAGTTCTAAATATCATGGAGGCAACACATTGCTAAATTTTTTGCTTGTTATTTAAATAGACTACCCAAACCCCAAGACTTCGAGGACAGGCGGACTTTGCAAACTTGATTGAAAGAGGACACACTCATATCATTACATGATTTCCAAATTAAAATTTTTTGAAAAACCATTACTGGGGTGCTTAAAGTTGATGTCTTTCTCATCGCTTAGATTAAAGCACTTGAAGTATATATTTGTTTCTTGTAGCTTTTGGTTTGGGTTGTATCTACAAGAATTTTTAATTTCCCAAGAGTCAGAGAATCAAAATTTTCAAGAAGGAAACGGGATCTTTGGCGCTTTTGTTACAATTGCCAGAACTGTAAGTGGCTTAGAAACAATTTTTAAGTGTAGAATTTCTCCTTAAGTCGTTAATGAATAATGAGTATCAATCAGTGGTGCCTTGGTCTAAGTTTTGTACATAGTAAACACTAATTTCATCAGAATCAGAATATTTGTCTAATTGAGACAAAGCTTGGATTATTTGGAATAAATTCTGTTTAAGATTTTCATAATTCTAGATGGCTAATTTGGGTTGAACATATTTAGCACAGTAATTACAAGCGATATATCTCACAGTTCGATAGTCAAGCTCAATGCAATTTCTTGACGTGTGAACAAATATTGATTGCTATTTATGATTAGATTTCAGATATTTATTGCATAAGTTTATCGGATAAGTAGAAGGCTCTATGCAACTTAAACAACTGCTTGCCTGCTAATGTGAATTTAATTTTTCTCTTTTTTACCCACGATATTCATCATTGAATTTCTTGAACTTGAATTAGCTGCCTAGAAAATCTATCAGAACATAAGCAACCGAGCCTAAAAATACACAGCAGTTTAAAATGAATTTTGACATTCAGTGGGGAGAAATTTGGCGTTTCTTCTCAGAAGCTTTAAATTTTGACATCAGTATTTATTTAAAGGCATCGACACCATTTTAATCCAATATCTAAATGATGAATATGGATAAGAATAATTTATTCTAGCAAGTAAGCGATAATAACAATAATTACATACAAAGTGCGTTTCTGAGGAACTGCGGAATTATAAGGCTTAAAAGATAAGAGCCAGCAAGAAACAAATTATTTGCAAAGCAAAAAGGAACATAGTGATGCGGATTTGATGGAAAATAAAATGAATGCAGAGTTAACATGCAAATCTTACAAGCGACGCAAAATGCATTAACTTTTCAAAGAGGACTATGGAATGAGGAATGATTTTGCTTGTCAAGCCTTTGATAAGCTCAACTTTGGACAGTGAAGGCCTGCTTCAAATTGTCCGGAAAAGTTCATCAATTGCATGTAAGCAGTTTTGGAACCTTGCCTTAATTAATTGGCCACGGCACGAAAAGACGCAGTTAGGCACCAGCACGACACGGCATAAAATATAAAAAAAATACAAGCACGTGTCCGGGCACTATACGACGATCTATAATTTTTTCTTTGAATGTAAACGGCATCTAAGGTTAAATCTGTATGAATGACATGTTTTTGGAGGTAAATTGTTTAAATAGTATAACAAATTGTTCAAGAAGCAAAATTTTCGATTATTTTAATATGCAAATTAATAGATTTAGAAAATCAAAATTACAAATATATTTTATATGTATTTTAATGTGGGCACGGGCACGGCAGAGGTGTGACCGCTACTGAAATACCTCGCTATCGCTAACTATCGTTTTTTTACTTTCGCTAGTCGCTATTTTCGCTATTTGGACTTCGCTAGTCGCTATTAAAAAACACGTATTTTTTAATTTCTAGAAGTTATACTTCACAAGTAATAAGTTTGAAAAATTTTCTTCTGATAGCCTTGCTCGTTTTGGTGTCTGTATATTTCCGGCAACAGAGAAAACCCTCTCTACTCCAGAGCTGCTTGGTATACAGGCAAGGACAGTTTTGATCAGCGCCGTTAGAGAATTTTGGGGTTGGGTCATCCAATATGATTCGGCAGAAACATCGATTTTGGGCGAATAAAGATATGCCAAAAATGTAGAACAGGCATTACCTGTTGTCGAACCATTGATTTCCGCAGCTGGGGTTGGTTCAGCAAAGTCGAATAGAGAGCTGGAAGAAGTACTTGAACTTGGGCGCTGCGCAATAGAGATAACTTCATTCTCTTGAATATTTCTGTCGAAAAAACTTTTGATTACGTGAAGAACTTCGGGTTCACTATACTTGAAAATACAATTGTCC
>CABFPE010000449.1:185279-231855 GCA_900660155.1 Hofstenia miamia
AATATAAAGGTGTGTTCCCACTATCGACTTTTATCAGCAGATTTTAATCGAAAATGCAATTATTTTCGTTCACATTGGCGATTTTTTATCATCCGATTTTTCATCAGAAAAAGCGGAGTTGGAAGAGCGTTCAGACTATCGACTTTTTATCAGATGATAAATTATCATCTTTTGATTGACAGTAAGAAAAACAACAACATCTGTTTATGGGTTGGTTTGTTTTTGAATGTAAACAATGTTTACATATTTTGAAGTTGAAATATTTCAACGACAATAATTTACGTTTTGGAAGTCTGTTCCCTACTTGAGAAGTAAGCAATTAGTTTCAAGTAGATATTCGACTAGTTTTAGTACCGTTCAGACTATCGACTTTTATCAGCTGATAAATTATCAGATGACAGTAATCTGGCTGTTTTGCCAAAAAATCGGATGGAGCGTTCAGACTATCGACTTTTATCAGCCGATAAAAAAGCAGATAGAGTGTTCACACTATCGACTTTTATCACCGATTTCTTGACAGATGATAAAAGTCGATAGTGGGAACACACCTTAAATAGCGCGTCATCCTTCAAAAATGAGAACCTCTGCTTCAGTGACAGCAGGAAACGTTCTTTCATAGCGTTACATGATGCATTATTTGGAAATTGTTTATTTCTGACTGCCTTTTCAAATAACTGACACAAATAAATCATCTCGTGAATCATATGATTTTTTCTTTTTGAAATTCAAATGAAGCATCCTTAAAATATCATAAAAATTTGCAGGTTTCTAACATGACAGCTCTTTCATTGTCATCTAGCTTAGCCTCTTCCTTGTGGCAGGCTTCGAGTCCACGGCAAACCTCGTCATAGTTCTCGATGACACTTTCGATCATAAAATACGTCGAGTTCCAATGGGTTTCTGTCATTTGCACAAGTTGCTTACTTAATTTTTGTGCAAAAATGGTTGAGTTCTTGTCAAGTGATGCGATTTTCTTACATTTACTAACCGCTTTATCAAATCGAGAGTACTTCATAGCTTCCTTCAAACCATCGTGTACCACAAGTTGAAGCAAATGGGCTGCGCACACGTACCACATGCCAAATTTTTCCTCGCTCTCTGAAATTTCGAAGTCTCCTTCCACCGTGAAACAGTCATCAGCACGATCCATGTCCACAACGTTGCTATCCACAGGGTTCCTGGTATTAAATGCCTTTTTCATCACAGCACAATTATCTGTACAAATTCTGAAAGGTTTGAATTGCATGCCATGTTGGTCGAAACAGTCAATCATGAACACTTTTACATTATTGGCAGTAGCTCGTGACCCCATTTTAGAAAATTGGAAAAGCTTACTAACTAGCTTCCATCCGTCGTAAAAAGTAACAATGCACCCAACATAATTTGCATGATCTCAAGTCAAGAGCAACATTGTAGCCGGATTCTGTATTCTGCATTCTCGTCACTAGCTCATTAGACGACTCCTTAGCCATTTTGTCTAACTTTGAAGCAACCGTTCTATAACAAATTGGACGATATCCGGGATTGACATCTTCTAAGAATTTTCGAAAGTAGGAGTTTTCTACAATATGAAATAGCATACCACATTTGCCAATCAAATTTAGAACGAGGGAATTTGATATCTCTTCCTGTCTCTGATTTTGTAGACTTGTTGACGCCCTGGAAGGGGATAGTCTAACATTCGCCGAGCTGGAAGTATCCAAAGTAAGTTGGGTGTTTGTAGTTGACAATGTTACGGAATTGTAAAACTTTTGATGCCTTCCATCTATCGAAAAGTGTGCCTTCAAATTTGATTTGCTGCTTTTGGTAAACTTTATTTTGCAGTTAAATGAGTGTTGTCAATATCGGTATACAAAAGGTCGTAATTGTAAACCATTGATATACTGAAACGATATAAATCAATAATAAATTTGCTGGAGAGCCATTAAATAAAAGACGTGTGCAGTGTATACGCAACCGTAGTAACTAACTGCACTATCTGATTCTTCGCGAAGCTGCTTGTTGTATGAAACATTGCTTAAAATGTATCGCAATTTGGTGGTAATAGTTTTTCAATTGTAGGAAATTTGACGCATAAATATAAACACTTTACACGCATCAATTCAAATTGTTACAAACATGTGTTTAATGTAATCTCATGAGATGCCTCAGCGATGACCTAATGAGACATCTGTATCCTAAAGGCGTCATACTAGGACATGAGACATCTGCGACATAAATAGGATGAGTTAGGATGCATTTGCGACAGTTGATTTTTGACTGGGGTGAGGTACTTAAGTTAGCTTAGAATGCGGGCTCACTAGGGGTCGCTAGCGGCTGTTTTTTTCGCTAGTTACGATTTCGCTATTTTGCCTATCGCTAGTCGCTAGCGGTACCGCTATCGCTTTCGCTGTCCCACCTCTGCGGCACGGGCACGAAAAGTTCTGTAAAAATGGGCACTACATCTAAGTAAGTGGTTAATGAGTCTTTTAATTTAGTTCATTAATCTCTGCTGTAAAAACAAAAAATTTTTGGGTTGGCTTCAATGAGGATTCGGGGTTGGGTCATATTTTTTGAAGGAACTTTAAGTAATATAAAACATCGTGAAATGTAGTAATGTCAAGTATTCTGAAATAAACGATGACTTACATACAAGATGTTGCAGTCCATATATTGAATCAGTCACCAATTTGCGCTTTGTTGGCATTGGCACACATGTATTGTCAGGAATATTAAAAAATTTGTAGCAGATTATTGCAAAAAATCTAAATAACATTGATCTCTAATAAAAAAAGTGTAATGAATTAAGCATATACCCAATGAAATCACTATGACAGCGCGCGTTATCATGAAAATCCATTTCTAAGCCTTTTAGAAAACCCGGGGTTGGCCAGAGCAATAAATGCGCAAAAGCGTGTTGGCCAGATCTTATCCGTCCACATTATCGGATCCGTCCTGAAACAGATGAAAATAGTTCTAATCTCAGCACATTTTAAAAAGTAACAAAAACCGGTAATTTTCACAGGGTTTTACAAAATTTATTACAAAAAGCTCAAATTTTTCCACTTTATCATCTCTCAAACGGCTTCTTTGTTATGTCTTGGCAATTTCGCTCCACTATTATCTTGCGTGATTGTTCACTTAGAGAAACTATATTAAGAAATCTACATTTCGAAAAGTATGGAAAACACATTTCCCGTATTTATTAAAATATTGATTATGATTATATGTGCTGACAGTTCAGAATGTTACTACGTCAGCACAAATATCATTCATTTGATTTACTACTTCATCTAGTTAATATTAAACTTAAATGAACGAAAAGTAGCTCTGTCTTTTCGATCCGGTTCTGAACGACCAACTTGGACCCAAACCTGCTCCGACTCAACCAATGGGCCCATCGCGCGTCTGCACCTTTTGATCTTAACAACGCATCTACAGCATTGTGATGTTAATGCTAGTATTTATTGATATGCAATATAATAATACTAAGAATAATGCAGCTTCATTCAATTTTATGATATCTTATTAATTTTAAATAGCCGTTATAACTCATATTTTGTTTTCTTGGTGTCATATGAATCTTGATTTACGTTTATATAAGAGCTATACAGTATATTAAAACACATCGAAATAAAATCGTTGTGATATATTCAAAACAAAATTTAACAGTTGGCTTAGATGTTGATTACAGCTGACAGTCGATATCAAGTTAATACGATGTAATATTTGACAAGTGCTACCAATGCGGAAGTACATGCATAGTTAATTTCTATTTTTAGTCATGGCATCTGCAAGCTAGAAATACGCTACTATATGCAGCGAATAACGTTTAACTGATATAGTATTATGTAAAAATAATTTTACAATAATAAGTATCAATTGGATTTATACATTCTTTTCGATATTTATTAATTTTGTTATATAATCGACTTAAAGACGATGCAAGAATTAGTTAGATTATTATTATGTGTTATTCTCTTTAAGCTACTCTATAGGCAAGATAGCTATGCTACCAACATTGCTAATAAGACGCACCAAATTTCACTGGCGCAGATCCTGGGGCGACAGGGGGAATTACACTAAGAATATAAGGACAAAAAAATACAATCTTTTTTGTTAATTTAAACGCGTAATTAAATCATTAAATGAATTATAAAAAGCTTCAGTTGAGTTAAGAATAAAAATCTTTTCTGTGAAGGGGTGTTTTATTTAAAAACGATCAAATATCATAAGAAAAAAGTTTGCTAACTGCTCAGATAATAGAAAACATTTTTCGATAGAACATAGTTTATATTGTTTTTCTATTTTGAGCTTCTCCATAGAATATTCTAAAGATCTACGCCCCTGACAACTTTTTAAAAAAGTTTGTTCATAAAATATTTTCGTAATTATTTTGCAGTGAAATATAATAAACATTTTGCAAATTACAACAATTTTGCAAAATCGCAAGAATGCATAAATTTAATCGTAAATATTTAGATATGAGAATTTCATCAACATAACCAAGCTTGAACAAGCTGCAGCTGACATACTTCAGTGATTTTCCATGTGATCTCTAACACAATCTTTTGATAATTCACTTCTTTAGATATTTGGCTGCCGTGAATGTGACTAAGTCTGAAAAATTGACCAGTGCGGGAACTGCATCCAAAGTGTGTGGTCCCGCAGCAGAACATAAGCGATTGGTAAAAAGAAGAAGTTTGTTGGTCTAATACTTTTTATATTAACTTGAATTATTGTTTTCAATATTTTGATATATAAACTGAACTTTTGCTGCTAATTTATTTCTGGGTTTGCTGCATGGTATGGGAAAAGGTTTTAAGAGCCGAGTGCAAGTATAAAACATAAATATGCGTCGATGAAATACACTGGAACAGCAACAGCAACACTAAATAGTGTTAATGGGTCAGGCTTGACATAACATATAACATAGAGGCATATACAAATTCCAATGGTGAATGTTATTCCTGTGGCTGAAATTGTTGAGTAGATTAACAAGGTTTCTTTGGGGTATATAATTTTGGGTCAATTGCAAACTGTTTTAGTTAGTTAAAAAAATCGGTCTTTTTTAAGTGTTTTCTAAAGAAGTTCGGTATGGCTTGAGAAAATAATCGGATTGCGAAAAAATTTGAGCTTCGGGTCATAGTAAAAAATATTTGGGTCGGCCAGGTCAGGTACAGTAAAGTCGTGGTTATTACGGATCGAACTTCGGTTCCAAAGGGCAGACCCGATGAGAACTCTGGAGCATAGAGTTAATAGTTTTTGAGCTATAAGTGCTTAAAAAAGAGTTTATAGGATCATGAAATTTTTTCAAAAATCCCTAGACTGTTTAAGGTGAATTCGAAACAAAGTGCTAAATATGACTTCAATTGATGCAAACGTTACAAAATTGTATATTATCTAAGAAAATTTTGGAAAATAAGTACACCGAACCATTATATTATGATACAAGAGATTTTTACTGAGAGTATATTCAAATAGACCAATATTTCAAATGCCTTACATGAATTATTAGCGCTATTTAATTAAACTCTAATGCGAGCAAATAAAGTTTAACAGCTAAACAAACTTTTCGGCAAGACAAAGAATTTCTGAGCTGCAAATTAAATTTGGCATTCACATCGTGTGGAAACGAATTATTTTTGGAAGATTAATCATTAATACGTTACCAACGAGAAATCTGTCACTCGGGAGGAAGTCATTACAAAATAATTAACAAGTTTTAAAATGTATTGTGGGTGTTAATATGCTGCACTCTCAGTCAATTTTAGACAATGACATTGTGTAGATCAATTAGATATATATATATATATATATATATATATATATATATACATATATCTTCAGTCGTATACAAATATAAATATGATGACTCATACATCGGTGAGACCAAAAGACATATGGAAGTCAAAATCAAAGAACATATGAGAGGCGACCTAAGATCAGAAATATTCTGCCAACAAGATAAAAAAAGAAAACTTTAAAAGTATAATGAAAACAAAACTTACGAGAATAGGAGAAGCAATTGCAATCAATGAAACAACAGATAAAAGTTAAACTATTAAATAGACAGAAAGAACTTAACATCTTTAAATTATTCTAATATAATGTATCTTAACAATGAACTTACCTTTTTAGAATGTTATCATCATCCATCTCACTGACGTAGATAGACTATCTATCGAAACCGGTCTAATATATGTGTTTAAAATCATATTTTAATTTCAAACATATATATATATATATATATATATATAACGCTTATTACACAAGGGTGGTCTAGGGTGACCTTACGAATTGCTATGCCATCTTCGCATAACTGTCATATATTTGAATCATTGACTGTTGTATAGATAAACGGTAGAATAGAACACGTAGTGAAATTAAATATTGGTAGATGTGATTTCATATATAGATAATGCTGATAGAATCGTCCGACCTCATTTGCATCGCTCTTGACTCTCTTACATAAGCTGCGTGTCCCATTTAGCTAAAATAACCTCTAATAGCAGTGATACTTGCTGTCTGAATATTGCATAAGATACAACACTTATCTGAGTTTCATTTAATTTATGTCTCTAGATATGCGAATGCAATTTTTTTCCTTATAGATTCTGATTCAATGTTGACTGATATAAAAAACTAAAAAATAGCATTTAGTAGGATTGAAGCAATGATTTTTACTTGTAAATCGTTATCCTAAAATACTTATAGGATTCTTAAGGACATTTAAACATTTTGCAATAGAGAATCTGAAACAGACAGTGATTCTCCTTATATCACTCACTATTAAACCCTACTGTAGTTTCAATTTTATTTTAGATTTGAACTAAAATCAGAAAGAGGACAAGTTTCGCTTTCTTAGAAATTAAGTACGTATTTCTAAACACTCTCTTTGAAATATTTGGGGTACTGCAATAACAAGAACCCTCACTAACAACTGTATGATGGATGTTGTTAAAAAGAGTTAAAAAAATTTAAGTTTGAAAAAGTGCGCCTGTTGGATTGTTAGGATTGGCATTGGGAATTTGAAAAGCAATATGGAAAAACAAATTATATTTAACGGATGCGTTTTTCAGTGCCAAGAATCTATAAGTAAAATGCTTTAGGTTATTGAAAAAGGATTTTAAGAATTGCATGAATATTTTTTGAATTCACTCCTTGTCACGATAGAATCTAAATTGCAATGGGCCATTACAAATATATTGTGATTTGCTAACTTGCACAATCAATAAAAAGAATCTTAAAAGTGATGCAAAATGGAATATTCTTTACTTTCTAGCAGTGATGAGTTGAGTAATAGTGAGAATCATACTCGAGTACTATTTTAGTACAAAACTTGGTACTTAGTACTCGGTGCTTGGACTCGGAAAATTATTACTTGTATCTTATTAGATACTTACTTGTGTGCTATTAGCAATTGAATTCATTTTCTTTAAGTTGGTTTACACAGCATAAACAATCATAAATTCTAGAGATATCAATACTTATCAATCAAACAGGAAGGCGCTCGGTACATGTAATTATTTGACACTCGTGCTCGTACTTGCATAAAAGTAGTCAGACCCAACACAGTCGTCACGCGACAAATGTCAATATCGGTTTTCAGGAATAAAACTAAAGCACTGTATGCGCATTTTGTTTATTATTTAGAATAAACTTGAGCGGTACCATGGGACTCATTCAGCGCTACTAACTTTCGGCATTTTCATATAAAATTTATAGCGTAACTCCGTTTAGACGTGACATTCGCTCATTGAAAACACAAGACATGCATGTCTCATGTCACGTGTAAACGGGGTATTATACCCCGTTTACACGTGACATGAGACATGCATGTCTTGTGTTTTCAATGAGCGAATGTCACGTCTAAACGGAGTTACGCTATAAATTTTATATGAAAATGCCGAAAGTTAGTAGCGCTGAATGAGTCCCATGGTACCGCTCAAGTTTATTCTAAATAATAAACAAAATGCGCATACAGTGCTTTAGTTTTATTCCTGAAAACCGATATTGACATTTGTCGCGTGACGACTGTGTTGGGTCTGACTACTTTTATGCAAGTACGAGCACGAGTGTCAAATAATTACATGTACCGAGCGCCTTNATGTTTTCGAATGAAATTAATTAACAATTGTACCGTGATTTAACACAAATTAGTCAATATTACTAATCAAAATTAACAAATAAATTGATCATATTTTTAGCCGAAATTATTGTGATGTGTTTAATGAAATCTTGATTTTTTGCACATTGTTTAATACTAAATAATACATATATTCTATGTGAGTAAAATTGTTACATTTTGCCATTCAAATTATGGAATATCAATATTTGAAAAAATAGTTCCAATATAATAATTTGATTCATTGCAAAAAAGTTTTTAACATGATTGGGAGTGGGAACATTGGTATATTTTTTTGACTTTCAAAATTGGCCACTCCATTTGAAAGTCACTACTTGGCTTGATATTGTTTATAACTTAAACGGTTTAGCTATTCAATTTTACAGTAACTAACCTTGCTCCTTCTCATTCAAAATTATGATTATAAAGTCTATCAGGGAAATTAGATTCAGATAAAAACGATTATTTGAAAGGGATTTGTAACTTGATAAAGCTTCTCGTTTTCGGATGCACTCTGCTTAAAAATGGTAGTCAATCTTCTGTTAGATTAATTGTGAACAGCTCAACAGCATTAAGTGTACGCTAGGTCCACCTACAAGCTTAGATTAAATGCCTATAGACTCAACCAACTTGATGATTGCATGATAATAGATGTGCATTATTGCAATTCAGAAATTGATTCCACTTAATGCTCTTTTAGTATAAGTGGTTCTGATATAAGTACATGTAGGTATAGGTAAGATTGAAATATCTATCATTAAAAAAGTGTTGATGAAAAACAGAGCTGAATAACTAGGGTTAGCAGCTAAGAAATCTGCAAATTTTACAAAGACGAAGATCAAACATGGAACCAGTTGCATACATCATATATATATCTCAGAAATCAGACGGCCCCACAACCACATTGATATTTTATGCTGAAAAAAACAAAAAAATATTCCACTGTTTGTGACACAATTTAAAATAACGATGCAAGAAATTACTTCTGCTGTGAAGGAAGCAATAAATGCATCACAGCAATATCAAAAGACAAGGATCGACTGCATCAAAATAACTATAGCTAAAATTAGGCTCATCACCGGCTCAACCAAAAAGCGTTTATCATTATTTAAATCATTATTGAATAAAATTACTTTAGTAAAGACTTTTATATATTCAATAATGTGGAATTTAAAAGGTTTTTAACTGAACAAAATATTCTTACAAATCATATACCATTTACATCCCTTAGGAATCAACACAAAAAATTTCTAAAAGTAAAACATCAAAATAAATTCTGATTATATTGCATGATTCTCGACATTGATTAACTATAATTTTTTTCTTTAATGATTTTCAATAAATTATTTGCTTTAATTGTAGAGAGGTTATTACTACAACTTCATAATTTTAGCTACGTTATATAGCTATTCATCAAAAATGTGGAAATCTGAACCTTGTCAACGTCAAGAGCCTTCTATAGATTTTTAGCGTAGCAATGACCCAGTGAGTTTGAGAATCCAGTTCCAGTATAAGCACTTCGACGTTAATCGAGATTTGAAATGCCTGAAACTGTTTTAATAGCATTCCTTGACAATCCTCCTAAAAATTTCTGCTGCTAGAGGGACAATCAGGATCCGTTCTTTTTCAATGCTTTTTGTGAGTCTGATATTTCCTTTCTCCTGCTTGGCTGATTCTATAACCTGTTTCTGAAGCTGCATAGTGTACATTAATGGTTGAGATGAAAAGATATAGAGCAGCAGTTTAGCTACAAAGGAAGGAAAAGCATAGACTATTTGAGATTAAACCCTATTTCCACAAGTTGGTGCCAATTCCGCAGAACTACATATAGACATAGTTAAAAAATATTATGTAAGCAAATGAAAGAGGTAAAACGAGGCGTAATAATACCTTTCCTGAGTAATAGTGGAAAATGAATAGCAAAAAATTTTCTCTAAGAAGTATGAAATTCTCTCATAGACAATTCATATGCTGCTTTATACATTTTTCACCATTATTTCTTTATTGTCATGAGAGTGCTCCAAGAACATGGTCTCCTTTGCGCTTTTGTGGCAAAATTTAAACAACAAAGATAAAGTAAACACATTTTAATAAAACATCATATATATTTAGAAAGTACTTAATATCAGATTATGAATTTCTGTACAGGTAACAAGCTGGTCATTGTGTGTCTAACTATTACAGAAACCCATGATGGCGTACACAGCAACTAAAAAATTGCGAGAAATTAAAAATTTATGGCAAATCATTTCGATCAATTGTTTCGTAGACAATACTCATGTATACTTCTAATCTTGAATTTAGCATATTCTTATTGAAATAAACTTATTTTGCTCAAATTCGTTTTTCAAAAACAAAATGTTCTAATGATTTTCAGCTGGATCTAATAAAAACATAGTAATAGAATTTTCATTGCCAGATTTTTGTGACTGTGGGTAAAAATAAGAGTGATTGTAATAAACATTAAGTTTATTATTGTTAATAATGCATCAATATATATGTATATATATATATATATATATATATATATATATATATATGTAAACTTTTTATGGGAAATATATATACAGGATGAGGCAAAAGTTGTGTATACAACAATTTTTAGAATATCCTTACAAATAATATAAATTACAAACTAATAACTGATAGCAGTAGCAAAGTCTCTTCAATAAAATGCTCAGTTTATTTCTAAATGTTCACTTTTGGCAACAAAACAAAAATCCAAACGCATTTTTAGGTTTTAGGGAAGAGAGCCTATTTCTGCAGAAGATAATAGGCCGCATTTTTGACGTAATGACAACTTCAGCTACGCCAAAAGCTTGGCACCGCCTCTGGCCTCCAAGATAGACTACGCACTGCAATCTTTCAGATTTAGTTCTGACAGGCTTACCGTGAGTTGAAAGTTTTGGAGCAAGGACTCACACCATAACCACAAGAAATGTCTACAAATACACACCACAGGAATAGAAATTTGCCTACAAATCCAAAGCAGTTCTTTTGATAAAGCGGTTATAAATATTTCAGTACTAAGCGTTTGTAGACACAGAAGAATTTATGCATATATTTATATGTATTAATATACATAAAATCATATTAATTTTTACAACTAATCAATATCTTCAACACAGTCATATTCTGTTAAGCCATTTTTTTAAGTTAGTAATTTGATTGGGCATTCTGCAGATGACTTCTACTATTTGCTTATAAACTTATAATGAATTAGTGCATTCAATTCTCAGGGTCAAAATCTAAAACACAATATTGTATACAGAATTCTTCTCGTACCCTATATATATATATATATATATATATATATATATATAAGATATATATATATTCGACTAGAATAAAAACTTTTCAGGTACCGGCATGCGTTTCAAAAAAACAACTATATGGAGTGAAATGTTTGATATAAGGATATATGATTTCAAAATAACGACTAAAGATTAAAATGAACTCCTATTCATATTTGTTTGATTAAATAAATGCTTTCATTATTTCTATTTTACCAAAACCACTGTCTTTTAAATGAATGACGAAATTATGAATAAATTGTGCAGTTCATGCGCGAATCGTCTTTTCAGATGACATTAATGAGCTTTGCCGCATAGGTACTTCTAAGACTTTATGTGAATGTGTCCATAAGGTTACATGTTCTTGAACAAATTAATAAAAATGTGCAGGAAGCAAATTTGAAAGTCAAACGCAATCTTAATACAGATTTTTGTATTTTTCTAACAAACCATTTGGAATTAGTTTAGAATCCATACTTGACTGAAATTTTAGCAAAATTGAAACGTTAAGATAATGTTGTTTTAAGGATATCAATTAAAAATTTGAAGGTAATTTGTGATAAAATTAAAAACTTATTTTCAGAATAATTACACCTTTTAAAAACCATAAAAATTCCAATTAATTTTAAAATTAAGAATGTAGTCTGTAAATTTGGTAATATATATTAGTTTCCTTAACAGTATAATTCAATTTTTGTCTCAAGTGGGCAACATTTTGAGCAAGTGCTATTGTTCCGGTAAAAAATGAGAAAAAAATTTTAAATAAAAAAAGACACTTCTACCACAGTACACAAATCTCTTCACCTCATTAAAGTGCTAGCTTGGACGAACACATTTAGGTGATCACGCGGAATCAACAACAATACCAGTAAACACAACAGATGGGGCCAGGTACTTAATTAATGTTCACTAAACATGTTTCATCAAAATGCAAGAAACGTTCTGCAATACCTTTACTCTACTGGAAACACAGACCACAAAACTTTATCAAGATATCGGGTATGAAACCAAAACCATTCTACAGAAACTTCAAAAACTTGACTGAAACAAACGAAAAGGAAAGAAGGGAAGTGGGGGACTCCTTAAATGGCCTGCAAATGAAAGGAAAATTGCTTTGCAAAACCCATTGAAGTCAGCCGCTCATTTGAACTCAACGTTTTAAGAAACCCATAACAAAGTTGTCTCATCATTGACGGTGTACAGAGCACTTTCAAAGGCAATGATCTCGGAAAAAGCAAGAGAAAAAGCGCCACTATTGACAAAAAAAGAATATCGGGCTAGCTTCTGTAAAACATGGTTGAAGGGTGGATTTTTCAGGAATGTTTTCATAACCGATGAGGCCATGTTCCAACTATAGAAACAACATTTCTCATTGGTCTACGACAGTCAAGACGTCTCTCAAACTATCTCCAAAATTTTCCCAAAATGCATGGTTTGGGTTGCTTTTTAAAGGTTTTTTTCTGAAAATTTTGGAAGGAGGTACTGTAGAAAGTTCAAAGAATACTGATAATTTACGGACCGGTGTTATCGCACTGGATATTCGAGCCGCTTCCTACTCCAAAACATATCCCACATTTCTTCACGGAAAAAATCTGCAAATTTCGCAGCGTCCTGCAATTCAGCGGACCTAACTTTTATAGAAAATATTTAGGAGATCTAATGAAGGACGATGTGGAACCTAAAATTCAAAAAATATCCAAAAACTAACATATTTGGATGAGTCCGTGAGAATGCAGAAGAATTTGATGGACTCAATTAAGTACAGATTCTTGAAACTTATTGAAAACTTAATTTGCCATCGATTGATATAAATTTTGTTACAGGACATGTTTTTGTAGTTTAGAGATTGAAAAAATTCTGTTTCTCATTTTTTTAGCATAGTTATACCTAAGAATAATTTTGCAGTTTAAATTATATACAGGGTGATTGAAAAGTAACTCCCTATTTTAAAAAACTATAATTTGTTTTTAAAATATAATTTCTACAATTACTGAATATGAGAAGGAAGTATAATGCATGGGCATTTATTTAAAATTCAATATGGGCGCTTTTATTTGCCACCAGCTTCTCAAGTCGACCAGGCATCGCATCAACTGATTTCGCAAGAAACTCTTGCGGGATGAAAATCATAACTTCTCGTATTCGTCCTTCAAGTTCTTCAAAATTTCTTGGTTTGGTTGAGTAGACTTGCTCTTTCAGCCAACCCCAGAGAAAAAAGTCGCATGGTGTTAAGTCAGGACTTCGAATGTCAAAGTCTTCGGCAGAGAGTGCTTGACAGTAATGCGGCCTCCAAGCACGCCATTTAAGCTCGTTTTTAGCACATTACGTACACAATGAAAGGAGGGCCCACTTTATCTTGTTTTTGTTTGACCAATTGACTTGACAACTTGCACTACCTCAGGATCTTTGGATTTTGAAGGACGACCGCTTCTTTGAGTATAGGCCACAGATCCTGAGGTAATAAGTTTTTTATGACAATTCTTGATAGTCTTCGGGTAAATTTGGGCATGTTTTCCCTTAATAGTTCTCCACCATTTTTGCCGTTAAACAATGCATCCCCAAACTTCGTAACGCGCGGCACGTTCCTGTAGAGTAAGACGTCCAACCATTTTTGTAGGGTTTTGAAATAAAATAAATTTGAAAAGATTGAAATTGAACAATATTTAAACAAACCTGAAAGGAAAACGAACATAAATTAAATTGCCATACATTAAGTAATATATACACAAAAATTGAGAAACATGATATAGCATTTGAATAAATTGTATTTATTTTAAAATAGGGAGTTACTTTTCAATCACCCTGTACTTTAGGGAGGTTTTCTAAAAGGTTGGTCTAAAGGGGGGTTTCTCTGCCACTGTTCCAAAAAAATTCACCTTCCTTTGATATGTAAGCATAATTCTTTGCGGATCTTGGGAGCAGCTGTCCGTCCTAGTTGAACTTAAATATTGAATGTAGTTCTGATTCGATTATAATCAAAATCTGATCCAAAATATGAATTTTTCAAAGAAATTTCATGGATATTTTCATTGAAGAACAACTGAGTTGGTTTTGTTTGTCTGTATCACTCCTGCATTCTGGCCGTTCTTTTTGGCGTAATTGCGTTAAAGTTCTTATCCTTTGTGATCTGCAGAACTTCTAAATATCGGAATGAGCTAACAAGGGAATGTTCATCACTTAAGCAAAATTATTTTTCTCCTTTCCTTCCTTTCAGTTCTTGCTACATTTTTCTCAATGGATTATAGGGCCACATCATCGCACAGTGATCAGTTCATTTGAAAGTAATTCAACGTTTTGACAAAAAATATGACATTTCGCCTTATGAACTGGATGATGATATAAATCGCTGTTTTTCCTGTTGTATTTGGAAGCTTTCTTTGTTGAAACATCTTCACTCAGCCTCCCGGATATGTGACTAAGTCTCCAAAGTAACAGCCAATTGACTATAAAATAGAATAAAAATTCCTGAAAACATAACTTATAGAGAAAGCATGTCAAAATTCTATAATTAATGCGAATTTTTACGCAGGTTTGTTTTTTTTGAAAATAGATGATAATTAGCTATGTTTTTTCAAATGGATCTCTCAAATGTTTCAAATAACGAGAGAATATTTTTTTCTTATTTAGAAATTACAATTTTAGAGATATGTGCAAATAGTTGTGTTAATATTTAATAATTCGCATATAAATTGGAATATGTGAATTATTGCATATGAATATTCCATATATACTGCTTATGTGGCGTTTAAAATTATAAAAATAATCATTAATCTTTGTAAATAATAAATCAAAATTTTATTTGCTTGTGTAAATATTGAAATGGAGTCTAGAAGACTCTATCTAATGAGAGACAAGTGGACAGCACATGCAAATCTAAGAAAACAATTAAATAGAATATGGCTGTCTATCGCAATGCCTATATATAACATCCAACCAATAGAGACTGGAAGCAATCTTTGTAATGCATTTGTTGTAATTATAAATTTTCATTACAAAATGAGTGACTACAAGAACGTCAAACACGAATAATAAATTGAAATTTCCCATTTTTAGAAGATTCAATACTTTGCAGCCATTCTTAGAACATCAAATATTATCCTAAGGATGGAAAAAATCGATCACAATGAATGAAAATTTAACTATAAATATTAAATAATTTTTGCCTTAATATTAGATATGACAGCCTCATGGAAATACTTGGGATATGCAAATCACAATTAGATGAGGATTGTAAATAAACGTGACTTGTGAGATGGAGTGGTTATCATATAATATAACAGTTTGATGGATCAAATTTGATATTTATAGATTTTGCAACGTTATCATTTAGTACTGTAATGAGCTAAATAGGATGAATTTGAAAAACCAATGCATTATCAATTGTATAAGGACCAAGGATTTGAAAAATGTTGAAATTATTTAAAACAATATATAAAGAATCAGAATATTCAGATAACAAAATATCTGCGAGAATTTTCTCCCAAAAAAATCTTTCAAAATCTCAAATTCGGTAGAATATCTTTTTTGTCACTTTCTCTGACTAAACAATTAGTTTCTGAACCAAAAATGCATACTAGAAGCTCATGATGGATAAGGCATTTATCTGATGCTGATTCAATGATAGTTTTTTATCAATTCTTTTTTCGATAAGAAAGGTTCGTTAAAATGCTGTTCATCTACTGGTAATTTTAAAAATAGTCGGTGAAAAACAGCAAAGCTTGAGAAGTTTATAAGAGGCAGATGTTTTGAAGTTTAATATTACATGATCATACTTGAAAACTTTTCAATAAACCTTCCAATGTTGGTTCTTATGCAATAATGGAAATGTGCGGGTTAAGGCACGATTTCAGTATTCGATAAATATCACCAAAATTTGCAGTTGATAGAACGGTAGAAATTTTAGTGAATGCCTCAGTTTATAAGTATCATCTTAAAAGTGACCATTCACTCTTGTATTACTTGTACAGGTTGTCTTCAATGACATTATCCTTATCGATACGAAGCAGATAGAAGAACACTGTCGCTGCCAGTAATCTAAAAAATGGTGTAGTCAGAGAGTATGAACATTTTTTTGATATATTAGCTTTATACCTCTATATCACAAATCTATGTCTTCAGCTTGCTGACTGTGTAATATCTTTTGAAAACTTCAGTTAAAATACGCAGATGAATATAGTTTCAAGATTCCCTCTTTGGCAAAGCCGATTCTTTCACTCGTACATCAAAGTACATATGTTAATCTTGACTTTTTGATTTGTTACAAGTTGAACATTAATAGCCTTTGGTATGCTAACAGATCGTATTGACAGTGCCAGCGAGTTGCATTTAAAAATCTTATAGTGCTCATCTCATTAAGGAATTACAAAAACAAAAGACCTCATTGTAGTTTACAAAGATCATTTACAAAAGCAACTAATACGCAACTCTAATTTTTAAGATTTTCGGTAATTCAATTGGTAATTTATGCTCAAACCCTGCCCGCCCCATTTAAATTACTGCCCATTTTAGGTTCATTTTTGTAGTTTTTCTAGTTGCTATATGAAAGGTTGCTGACTTATAAACTTGCAAAATCTACACATTGAAATTGAAAAACTTCAATTGAATTTTAAAAAAGTATATGATTCTAATAACAAACGTTAAAATTTTTCAAACCAATTTTTATAAATTATGCAGCATTTTTTGCATTTGTGTGCGTGCACTATTAATTATACGCTTTTTTAAATTAGGACCGGAACATGCAATCTTTGTGTTAAAAAAAACTCCCATAGAACTGTTACTTTAAAGATCTTTCAAGATCTTATGAGAGTTTTTAAAATTGGGACTACAATTAGAAAAATATAAGTTTAGCTCTTTAAAGAGATGTTGTATATGGTATGAGCTTTGTTTTTGAAGCCCAAAATCAATACTGTATTCCATTAATGGATTACGTTCAATTTTGAAAGTTTAAAATTACTAAGTTAAATTATCAAGCAAATTAATATTTAATGACCAATCTTCAATCTTCAATAATTTCATATTATTTTGAAGGTAACTGTTCCAAAGTCATGCTTTAAGAAACTAAGCCAATCATTTTCAAGTTGTAGTGACAATTTAAAAAAAAACTTATAAGAACTTGAAAGAACTTGAAAGATCTTTAAAGTTGGTAACAGTTCCATGGGTTGATTTGAAGAAGACAGTGGAAATGACCTCATCGGACATTAGGTTTGCAGACTTCTTCATTATTCATATAATATTGAGCCGTCCGATCATGTGTGCATAGCCACACAAGTTGAAATACCTTCACTGTCTAAGAAGTTCTAATAATTTAGATATTATGTTGGAATTAATCCATGATCAATCAAGTAAACGCAAAACATTAATGTTCAGTTATTTTCAAATTATATCAAAGAACTTAAAATAATAATTGTATATCTCATTTGCTCAAAATGTTCCATTCCCTATAGCAACACCATAGATTATTTTAAATAAGAGGCAAAGAGCATGTCAAATATTTCCTATTGTTCAATCATTACTCAAACTGACTTAGCATTTTCAAAACGATTTATATACCATAGCAATTTACATATTAATAAGGAAACTATGCTAAATTTTACTACAAAGTTGTGAGTATTCTTCTAATTGATAAAAATATTAATTATTATCTTTACGAACATTTCTTTTGAAATTTTTCTACTTAATAATTTATGTTGAAGTTGCTGAAAGACTCTTTGAATAAATTATTCTTATTTGAAAATGATCTATATATATAAACCGTTAAATAACTAATTCAATGAATAGTGAATGAATTTTAATGATTAATAAATATTTTCTGCATTTATCAAATTATTTAAGAATTAGTCTGTTGGAATTAAGTATACACTAGTCTATTTGTTTATCGTACAGGGACTGATCTATCAAAGCTTTACATTATTGGACAGTTCTATAAACAATTGTAATATTCAAAAACCGCAAATACTGTATTAAAATTAAACAATTTTTTCGCTATGAATTATTGCCTAATGGAAATATTAAAGTCTAAAATAATTTTCACATGAGTTTTTCCCATTATTCGATTGAGGAAAATAGTGGAGCAGCGTAGTAAAAGCATGTATTTAATTCCCTTTACCGTACTTCTGCCATTGGCTAGCAATCAAATTAGTCACATAACGAAAATGTCTGCACACAACTGACAGTAGAAATAACAGTCAATTGATTGATTCCATTGATATCCATTCTTAGTTATCAAAATATTTTGACCATTCAGCTTAACGCTTTGCCTTAATTTAATATTTCTCAGAAACATAATGAGCGGCGTCGTTTTATCTCGTATGATAACCGTTAACTACTTTTGGCTGTCTTTTCACATTTCTAAAACCATTACCCACTTTGCAAACTTTGTACGTTTCGAATATTAGTTGATACTTAGCTGTAAGACACTGACAGATTAACGATTAAAATTCATCTTGCCCCATTTTGCAGAAAACATTTTTTTTTGTTCCAGAACCCTCGGTTGACGTTATTGCATAAGTGAATCAATTTTTGAACGTTACTGATAAAAAATTGCTTACCTACATATCATCTGCTGTTGGAAAGGTAATCTGAGAGTAAATAGTGAATCAACTTCCTACTGCTTTCTGTATTAGAGAGTGATAATATCAGGTAAACATGGACCCGAAAACGACCTGATCGGAATATTTACTACTCGAACACAACCCGAATTTGATTTAGCGTTATTTATCTCGAACCAATCAAGTGATTATTAACATTAATAATTTCTGATAGGGGAAACGGCTTTTCATTGGTATTACTTAACGTCTTGGTTCTTTCTCAAATAAAGCGATGATTAATATCACTATTTTTTAGTAATATATGTAATCTTTGTATCCGAACCCTACTCGATTCGAAACTTCAAAACACAAAATCGTCGGGTTTATCGGGTACCCGATGTCACTCTCTATTCTGTATGTGAAGGCATATGAACAACAATTCATGCTTAAATTCTTAAATAATATTTTAAAATTTGTTTTAAGCATAATTTATTAAGTAAAATCCTGAAAAGAAAAACTTTTATTGCACTTCAATTGTCATTGGATAAAATATTTTTAATGTACAAATAGTTTCTGTAACCATCTTAGTCTAATAGTCAATAGTAAGTTCGTAATCGTGTTCCTCATAAGAAGTTTCTATAAAGTTGATCAAAACATTAAAAGCAGAATTTTCAAAATTGCTTCAGTTCGTTCCTATTTCCATTGTCTATAGGAGGTATATTGCCTCTGGGCACGTATCAATTAGCTAATCAACAAAAATATTTGAAAGCAATTCTTTAGAGTTCTACTAATTTAGAATTCTACTAATATTTAGAATTCAGTATACCGAACATATGAAATTCTAGTCAGGTTAAGAAAACCAAACAGCATTAAGTTGTCTAAATCCCTTTGAACAGTTTTATTCGTGAAAATATCTAGTATCGAATAATTTACTCATTTTTGCTTGCTAGGGATTTCACATATAATTTTGTTTCCACATACTTATGAAATCGTTATAGCTATTTTATGTGTAAACTATATTTGAATAGAGCAAAAACATAATTCCTCATGAAATAGTTGCATTGCTATAAACACTTAATCGATAATTTTATTGTTTACGGAATTAATATTTGCAGTTAAACATTTTCATAGATTTATAGCCGGAGGGTTGGTCTTGTAATTATTTATGACTTTAATATTATTTGCGAAAATTGTTATTAGCTTTATTGCACTGTCTGAATAGAAATACAAACAAGCTTCTGATAGCCTCATTTCAAGCTAAATATAGCTTTCCCCATTGCTTTCACCAAGCGTATAATCTATTGCATTGAAACTTTAAAATTAATAATCAACTAAATCTATTAGATCTCATTTACAACAAACAATGTGTGAAAAAATAATTTTGCTTCATCCCAAATTAACAACAAGAATAATTTCCCATAAAAATATTCTCTCTTAATGAAGTTCACTCAAGCTTATATATATATATATATAGTACGAATTGAGTATTTGGCTTGCTTCGTTAAGATCCTATGTAGTTGGATAGACTTGGATATTTTGTCTTGTGTCAACATATACCAAACAACAAATTTCGTACATATAAACTAAGTCTTTTTATGTTAAGAACAGAGATGGAAGAGGGGCAGGCAGGTCGGAGCGGGTATGGGGCAAGATTTTTCTAAAGTAAGAGACTGCCAATTTTAAAGATTGTAAAAGTATATTTTTACTCCAAAGTTTAAGTTTTCAAGTGATTTTTTCTTGTATTTCAAGCACTATTTAAAACATTAGGCTCAAGCCCGGCTGAAATTATTTTGTTAAAAATCTGCACAAGCTCGGCACGACTTTAGGTCCAAGCCAATTCCAACTCTTTTTGACAGGAGTTCGAATTACTAATGCCCAGTAACTTCAAATTAGTTGAGAGTAAGAAGTAATCTGCCAACCGTACTTCTACCTTTCAATATAAATTATGTACTGGCAAGAACATAAAATAATTATTTTATATCTTATTTGCTCAAAATTTTAAATTCCATATATCAACATCAATTCACATTCGCACACCTTAATTTATTTTAAAGATGAGGCTAAGAGCCTGTCAAATAATTTCTATTGTAAAATCATCACCCAGACTGACATAGCATTTCCAAAACGATTTATATACCATAGCAATTTACATATTTCTAAAGAAAACTATGCTAAATTTAACTACAAAGTGTTGAGTATTCTTCTAATTGATAAAAATATTAATTATTATCTTTCCGAACACTTTCTTTGAAATTTTTCTGCTTAATAATTTATGTTGAAGTTGCTGATAGACTATTTGAATAAATTATTCTTGTTTAAAAATGATCTATATATATATATAAACCGTTAAATAACTAATTCAATGAATAGTGAACGAATTTCAATGATTAATAAATATTTACATGAGAATTTCTTTTCGATAGATGTGCATGTAATTTTATTCTCTGCAATGCTGTTGTACTTAAAAAATTGTAATTTACTTGGTAATTCAGTAGCTTTTTTTGATTGCCATGCATTTTAGCTCTTGGTAAAATTTGATTCTATTCAATGATATCAGCAATTTTCCTTGTATAAATGTATTACATAAAATATTAGCTTTATAAAAAGCTCTATAGTGCTAAAATCAAATTTCATTTTGCTATCAATAATGTTATTAATATGCATTAGCATCACGTTTGTAATAAAATTCCTATTGGTAGTAACAGTAGAGATGAAATTTTAAAAAATGTTTCTGTATCTTCCAGGAAGTAGGTATTCAAAATATTTGAGTGGTAGTGTGATGTAGTGCAATGAAAATGGTCATAGAACAAATATGGAGCAATAAAATAACGTAAGTAATTTTGGAGCAGAATTGTCGAGTACGCCAATTTGGGTTCGGTAGAATGTAAAACGTGGGGCAATGTGGGGCAGATATCAACACGTCGAAATGGAGCAGTGCACAAATTCTGTGGGGCGGGCAGGGCAGTTCACAATAATCTGAGCCACGTCCATCTCTGGTTAAGAAGACAAAACCAAACTCGCCTCTCACTTTTTTTCATTTCATTTTTTCAACTAATGAATAACTTTGTTATATATATATATATATATATATATATATATATATATATATAAAATTGTTGCAGTTGCGATCTCAAAATTAATTTTTTTCGTAGAATGCTCTTCATTACATAAAATCTGTGTTTTGGTCTAAAAACAATCTGTGAGAAGTTTCATGATCTTATAGTAATATTTGAGAACGCCCATTAATTTGTAAGGCACCACTGTCAAGTCCTCAAGTGTTGATAAAAGTGACCTCCATAGAATTGCCTTAAGAAATTGATACATTATTTTATTTAACTTTGTGTTTCATATTTTCGCTTTCTTTGAGCTTAAAATTTAGCTTAAATCTAGTTGTATTGATGGAACTGTGCAGATAATATTATTGAAATGGCGTTTGACACCACTGCATCTAATACAGGTTAGAAATATAGCTTTCTTTTAGAAAAGCACAATTTTGACTATATGTACCTTAAACATATTACATTTTAAGGAGCTCGAACTTCAGCTTGTGCTTCATTGCAAAACTGTTTCCCCGCAATCTACTATGGTTTGCCTGCCGAGACAGGTCGGTGAAGTAATCCTGATTCACTGTTGGGATATCCTCAAAGTGAAGACTTTTGCTGGACCAAATATCATGATTTTTGTCAGGTTAGCTTTAAAAAATTTCAGGAGAACTAAGTTTGTAGTAAAATTTTATCTCCGATAACCAAGTACTATTAGTAGCTGTATTTCTTAATGTTTGTAAATCTTTAGGTTAAAAAAAGGTTTTCTTTACTGGAATCTGAAAATAGAAACAGTTTCTACTATCTAGAAATGCCAATCTATAAAGATCAGTTGCATGAAATGGCTGATTTCTTTCGTGACACATTCCAGCAACTTTTTGCAAGGGGAGATTACACATTATTTTTTCAACTTTGCCTCCTTTTGGTTACTAGGTGCCCTGAGCCAGAAAACTTCTCTAGAATCATCCTGGTGCTATCCATAGAGCGCGGTGGGCATCTAAGCTTCTCTATGTTATCAAATGACACTTTGTCTGACAAAATCAAGTCTCAAAAATATATCGGAACGAAATATCAAATTGATAATGTACTGAGGTTCACTGTATTCACATTGTCTGTGTACGTGCAATGCGGGCTAGTTCGTCCAATTCCAGAAAGTGCTCCAGCAAATGATCAGCTGTTAGTTGAAAGACTTCATGAGTTTTCCAGCATGATTGACTATTAGCAGGAAAACCACTTGAAACTCTCGGACACCACACGTGGTACTTATGCGAAGATTGGTTTCAATGGCTCTCACCTCCTCAATGACATCAGTAGAAACAAAAGAAGAAATGAGGTGTCACATTCTTTCTTGTACTGAAACCAACACAAGTAAGCGTTCATTTTTTGACATTAAAGGATTTGGCAAGCCTCATCTTCCACCAGTGCCACAAACTGGATTTTCTTTAGCTAGTCTTATTGGTCCAGACTCAATTAAATTTTTGAGATAATCGGTATTCAGCGTAGTTTCCTTCAGTTGCCAGTCGATGAATCTAATGATAACGCCGAATTTCAAAGTGCAAAATCTATTATAAAATCTCCATGTTTCAAAGAACGAAAAAAGGATTCCAAGATGTACTACAAGTCGTCGAAAAAAGGAGATTCCTGATCAGAGGAAAATATCAATTACTACTTAAATGTCTTGGCTCTTGTTACTATACAAGAATTAGCCCTCGAATGCGAATAAATGTTATTCATATGGTATTTAGTTTATTTAATCAAAATGTTTAATGAACTAGAATAAATATTTTATTGTTTCAAGAGATAGATTAAGTGGATGTAGTGAAAAAATGTATGTAAAATATCAAGATTTTTGATGAAAAATCAAATGTTCAAATCAGTGGAGCGCTATCAAACTTAAATCAAATATAAAATAATTTCACATATGGGATTTTTACGTCATTCCACAGATTTTATGTGATGAACAGCGCAATCAGGAAAAAGTCGGGGCAACTGCAACACCCTAATATATATATATATATATATATTATATATATATATGTATATATATATAACATATATATATTAAATCTGGAATAATCTACCACAAAGTTACGTAAATCTTCATCATTACATAATTTCAAGAAATTGTTAAAAGGAAACCTGCTTGCTAATCAATTTAAATACGGATATTCAAATAAATTAAGTACATGGCGAAAATTTTTATGTTTTTAAATTTTATGTTTTTAATATAAATTGTTTTTGAATTTTATTGTATTGAAATTTTATTTGTATATTTATTGTAAGTGGCTTTGTGTGCATTTTTATTATATATTTGTAAGTATGTAATTTGTAAATAATGTATATATATATATACAGAGTTATTCATAATTAACACTACAACTTTGAAATTAATTTCTGTATTTGCGACACACAGTACAACATACAAAAATGTTCAAAAACAACTAACGAATTGGGGGATTAATGTTATTGACATGATCAAACCAAATGACCACCATTTCTTGTGACACAAAGTTCCAAACGAGGAATGAAGGATGCCACAGTTGCCTCAAGCATGTCATTGGGAATTCGATCGAAACATTGTTTAATTCTTTCTTTCAACTCATTGAGAGTAGCTGGATATGGGTATGCATAGACAGAAGCCTTCAGGTATCCCCATAACCAAAAGTCGCAGCCATTGAGATCTGGAGATCGAGCAGGCCAGCTGGAGCAGAAACCTCGACTGATTACACGATCTTCACCAAAATTACGTCGCAAAAAATCTTTTGTTATTGTAGCCGTGTGAGGCGTTGCGCCATCTTGTTGGAAAATAGTTCTAGAGAAGGAGCGTCTGGCCTTTAGTTGTGGGACCACGTGTTGATCCAACATTTGACAGTATCTTTGTGAAGTAACTGTGACTGTTTCATCATGTTCCTCAAAGAAGTAGGGTTTTAAGATGAACTTGGAATTAAAGCCGGCCCACACTGTAATTTTGGGAGACCAAAGTGGTTGCTCAAAATGTTCGTGTGGATTTTCCGACGCCCAGATGCGTCAATTCCAGGTGTTTACTTCACCGTTAAGATGGAAATGGGCTTCATCAGTCCAAAGGATGTTTTCGATGAAACCAGGAAACTGGGTGTTGCGCTGAATCATTTCAGTAGCAAAATCAATCCTCGTTTGCTTGTCAGCATCGGTAAGTGCATGCACTAATTGTATACGATAAGGATGAAGCTTCAGTTGTTGAGTCAAGATTCGATGCACCGATGCCTGAGAAATATTGGTTCGACGGGAAATTGCAGTTGTGCTAATCCGGCCATCATGTTGTTCAACAGCCTGCTGCACCACTGGCACTCGTGCTTCCGCAAGACTAGACCGACCTGAGCGTTGCAAATCTGCTACACTGCCTGTGGTATGAAATTTATCAATTAAGTTTTGCACAGTTGATCTTGCAGGAGCATGTTGTGTCTTCTTGAGTTTCCTGATTGTGCAGAATTTCCTTATTGCATCAGTAATTGATTTTCCACATGTAAAATACAACTCGACTAATAATATTCGATCCTCCAATTTCAGACGAGGCATTCTACAATAATGAAAACAAATTATATAATCCACACATATATACTACATGAGTAAATAATATTCATTAATTTCAACCAATAGAAACGTCCAATCAATGACACTTAAGTTGTAGTGTTAATTATGAATATATATATATATATTTGTAACTTGAATACTAAGCTTCGTATCATCTTATGAAAAAACAATGAAAATTTTAATTAAGAGTACTTTCGGTACTTACTGTACTATCGTCAGTCAAAAACAAAAATTATTTGGTGGTAAAAATATAAATTAAAAAATCATTAATTAATTAAACTAAAATAAGTGAAGAGTTTGATGACATTTTGTATTTAAATTAGGTTTCTCTTCCTTAATATAAATTGATTCTGCGATATATATATTATATATTTTTTTTACAGTAAAAATAAGCGCGCAGAATATAAAACTATTAAAAAAAGATATATATATATATAAGCAGAAAAATAAAGAAATTTTGACATAATTCTATTCTACAGAAAGAAACACAAAACTCCAATTTTAAGCATGTTTTTGTAATGTAAATAACTTACAAATAGAGTTTTGCTGGACCCATTACGTATCGACACATTTCCAAAGGTGAATATCATCATCTATGGTTTGCATACGAAGGTTAATGATATTTACTTAACGCTTTCAGGAAAACGTTTCCATCTGGATATTTGCAATCAAAGTAAGGAATTTTTCCTCAATGCTCCAAGCAAATGTCTTGGAATATTCCTGAAATTTTTAAAATGGGGGCTGATGAAATGTTGCAGCAATATTCACAGGGTGTGTCAATAATTGTTAAAAAATATTGCACTATGCTTCAAAAAAATCCCTAATTAGTAACCAACAGTAATTATGCAAAAATGGCATGCTCAAACTTCTAAATAAACTAATTAACAAATCAAAGTGCTCACTAAGGGCTTGTTTACCAATCTTACTTAACATTGCTTAACTTAGGCAAATTTGGCCAAAGGAGAAAGATTATATTAAGATAGAATATGTATCTTTAATCAAGAAAATTTCAAAGAAGTATCATAACTTGGCTACAAGCTACCAAGTATTCATTAAACATGAGAGGAAATACTATATGTGAATATATTATTTTGAGAGTTGATGGAATCATATATATTAATTTATAGAATAGTAATTTGAAGAAAAATTTGAAATTGAGTACAGTATTTTCTGTGTGTCTAAGAATTTTAAAACCTACAATGTAATTATTGGAGAAATATAATAAATTCTTAATTTACGAATATCTATTTAGGATTATTAAAAGAATGCTTCTGCATCATTAAATAACTTGATATTTCATTAAATTTGGAAAAAATGTAGAAAATAATTTTGTTTACTAATTAAAATAAAATTTTGCTCATCAAAAGCATTGCACATCAATAATTATTTAAGTTATATCCAAAGAAAACATACATTGTTGTAGTCTGTAATATTCAAATAAAGAATTTCAAATGAAAAACTAGAGGATGAAATATGTAAATCTATGTGCTTTTTAAATTTAGTGGAGTATCAAATTTTAGAAATCTATTACATGTTTCAGAGCTGTGTGGACTGAAATTCCTGCTGAAAACATTGTGTTGCATGCTATAGTTGAAATATTTTTCAATTGATTTCTTAAAAAATCAATCTTAGCATAGATAACTTTTTTTGCATATGCATAAATTTATGCAAAGCATAATTTTGGCTTATAAATTGATTTTTGATTTATTAAAACCAAAATATATTAATAACTTACTAATAATATCATACTAACTAAAATGAACTGTATGTATGTAAAAATTCGACTTCACCATTAATATTAAGACTTTAATTCTGAGAATTTTGAGCACAAGCATGCATGAAAGCTCAAAACATTTTTCTTAATTGCTAGAACACATATAGTCATTTATTTAGTACTTGCATCATTTTGCATTCTGTTTCGAAACATCTTCCCATATTCTATTAGATTCAGTTTTTATCATCCTTACGAAGAGCTAGGAAGCAGCAACTTTTCAAAAAATATATTAGTAAGTTATTTTTACACCCTAAATTTCCCTAATGCTCCTTTATTTTTATTTGATGTTCGACTCAGATGCAATCATCTCATCTTTAATTCAATGCTAAGAAGAAATTCACGCCAAAGTTCGAGAGACATCCCGATATATATATATGAACATTAGCCTTTGCTACCAAATTCTTAACCTGGTTGATTTCATACGGGTTGTGCAGAAAGCCTGCATCATAGCTAAATTATATTTACCATGAAATCAATATATTTTGAGAGTAGATAGCTCGCACTGTAAATTTGCATTTCAAAGGTAGCTATAAACTGGAAAAATAGGGCAGATGTATGACTAATTATTTAACAATTACACTCGGTTATAAGATTATACTAACACTAGAAATTGAGAAATGATATATAAGTGTACATTTTATCTATAAATATTGAATTTGACATAAATGAAGGCACATAGTCTATACAGCTGCCTACGACAAAACCGTATTACATTTTAAATTCATGACTTAATGATGTTGAATTAATTAAGATTTCTTAACAATTCTTAGTAATGGGAATCGGTTACTTGCTATAGAGACAATTCTTGTGATATGTGATTTCTTACGTTTAAAAGACATGCGAAATTAAAAACCAAGATTCTTAAATGTTTGTATAGATTGCGCAACATTTATTAACCATATCCTTTCTAATTTCCGACAAATAATTTTAAACTATTTACATTTTGTACACAATGTAAAACAATACAGTATGTATCAATTAAAGCAAAATATTGTCTTCCAGTTAATCACTGCCAAAATTTGACAAGATATTTTTTGTTAATTTTTGGCACAAGCCGTCTTCTTCCAGTGAAAGCAAAAACCAATAAAGTTTTTTATCCTTCCCTAAATGTTTTCATTTGAGTAGATTTACAGCAGACATTAGGTGTCATTATATATAATATATATTTTATACACAACGACTTTGATATATAGCTATTCAATTGAAATCCTGAAATCAATCAATTAATGATCACGCTTCTAAATAATTCTATATTAATCAAAATTTTATCAGGCCCGACTATTCTTATAAATTTCCTAAACTGAATCAATGTACATCGTAAAATAATTTGAGAAAATTATTCTTGTTAGTACTCCGTAATAAGTGGTTATTGAAAGAAAAAGTTCCAAGACGCACTAGACTAGAGCAAGCAGAATAATCATTTGCACCAAATTCAGTACATTTAAAGTATTAAAATAATATGAAAAAGGCAATACATTGAACCACTCCATGCAATTTTTAATGGTATGTCTACAGGGGGCAGTACAAGCTACTTGTTCGTTGCTTAGCTTCTTATCTTCAACATTTCTAATATTGCTGATCAAGATACTTACATATATAGATATGATAATATTCAGAGACCTAAAACAGATGTTGATAAGCAATATCTTAAAATTGAATCACAGCATTTTCTTGCAAGTCCAGCTCCGATAATTATTTTGTTTGTCGAGGATCAAATTTCGTTCTTCATGATTAAGGCTGCTTTGAGATTTAGGTATTTTGCACACAATGAACCAGTCTAGCTGTATTATTATCATATAATACACGTCGTTTTCCATGACTTGGCTTTTTATATTCAAACAACACTTATAAATAAAATTGAAAAGTTTAAAAATATTTAAAATTTTCATTTTTTGAGATAAAAACATGGTCATACTAGAGAACAACATATGAAACAGTAGAAGCTTTACTCGAGTTTTATACGTAAATGTTTACTAAAAAGTATTTTTACAACTGTGCAATGTCATGGCAAATGAAAAATCTTCAATCCAAGAAGAATAAAGTCCTTAATTCGTTAAATAAATTTTACTGATCTATTGATTTTCAAATTTGGTGTGCGTTGATCTATTTGACACTCTGTGCAACATAGATTGAATATGGCAGCGTTCTAAATGTTTCGCTACTACGCTAATTCTAATTATTTAACAATAATATTCAATATTTCAAGCTTGTGTCTGATGACATTATTTTGGAGATGATCAAGAATATAACAATGCCTTTTAAGTAAAAATAACGTTTTTGCACTCTTGCTTTAAGTTTCTTATTGGAATGATTAGATAAACTAATGCTGATTAAATAAATCCCCAAGTCTTTAATTTATCCCTAGGAAATTTACTTTCATTTACTGGAGCCGCTATCAACGTAGTTGACAGTTGTTTCACTTATCAGCGGACGACACATTTAACATTTTAAGCTGTCAGTGAGGATTACAGAAATGATATAATCACAGCTGTCATAATTTAATGTTTCCTGGAAATTGAGTCTTGAGCTTATACAATATTGTCTATCGTTTAAATTTTTTATACTTGATACTGTACACAGATATCAATTGCAAAACATCATTATAGGATTATATTTTGTTAATTTTCGTTCCCAGTGGTTTAATTATCCAATAAATGCAAATATATGAGATACTTTTGGTTTTATATGTTAAAAGTATCTTGCTTATGCATATATATATATATATATATATATATATATATATTCATTGTAAAAAAAAAGAAAAATTTTATGTAAACATGTTTCGAGTGTCTTCACTCATCGTCAGTACCAAATAACTAAAATAATATGGTAGTAAATACACATTTTATGATATTAAAATAGGTATTCGTAGATCTTATAAGATATTTAGTCTTTGACGTAATTGTTTATTTAATAGATTCTTCTTAGTTTCTTTTATGAATTTAGCTTCTGCAATTTTTTTGTGCTTGATTTTCATTAAAAAATGATGAGTTGATGCATAAAAGAAATATGATCAAAGCCATTTTAATCGAGCTATTCTTACATGCTTGCTCATTATGTAAGCATCTAATAAATGTACTTGAACCAGTATAAAAAATCCTGTTAATGATGGATATCCAAAAATTGATTAAATAGAAATAGATAGAATATTTAGTAATATACATCACAACCAAGAAACGATCAATTACAAGAGAGAATAACTTGGAAAGTACTGTATATTACGTCAAATTCAGCAACCACCTTAAAAAAGAAGATTTAAAAATGTAACCAAGAATTAAGTGTCAATCATATGCCAATATTTCAAACTCTGAAGACATCTTAAAAACAAAGACTCTATTCCATCTTCTTTAGTTTCCTCATGCATATAAAATTATAAATGTGATGAATGTGAAAGTTCATGCGTTGGGGAAACGAAAAGGCAATTGGAATACACAATTTAAGATCATATGCGAGGTCATTTTCAATCAGAAATATGTTGTCATTAACATACACCTGAGAATGAAAACCAAGCTTTATTCATAAAAGAAACTAAGCAGAATCTACTTAATAAAATATATATATATATAAAAAGCATAAAATGGTATTGGTACTACGTGATTTTAGGCAGCGCTTTTATTTTTCTGAAAATATTTAGTATGTAGGTTTCGTTTGAAATGTAAGAACATATTTTTTGCATGTTCATTAAAAAATTTAAATGTCAATTAATCACTGTGTTATGAAAACTGCGAAAACGTACCATAAATATATGTTGAGAAACCATTAATGAAGAATGAACTAGATCTGATAGACATGAGCCAGTTTATCTTTTTTGTAATCCTTCCCTAGATGCATTTACAATAACTTAATTTTACGTGTTTACCTTGCTAAATGTATGTTTTCTTAAATTTGACATTATTTTATATTATATTTTCTTAGCTATAAAATGTGGTTTGAATCATTTGCAATATTCTTGTACTAAATTCTCCATCTTCGGTACATCATATTTGCATTGCTCAGAAAACGGTTGTGATATCAAACCGTTGATACATTTATTATTGTATATATTATCGAGTTATGTTTAGTGACGTCCACGCAGGTTTTTAAAAACAATAATGGAAAAGCAACCAATTATAATGCTCCATTTTTACAATGAGGTACTTCAGATTTTATTGCCTTAGTAAAATACATCCATATTTTTTTTAATTTGTGCGTGTAGTCCAACTGAACTTTCTAAATGTATACAACATTTAAATAAGATACACAGATTTCTGTTTCTGGTTGAAGCCCAAACTCATGGGATGAATTGTGTCAACAATATGGGCAGCTTTCAAATTTGTACAAAATATAATGTGTAAACCTAGTTTTGAAATGCTATTAAATATTTAGTGGTAGTAACAGATATATTGCAGATGTTGCATTCCATCAAAGCTAACCGTTCAACTGGAAATATATCGACAGTTTGTTAGAATGCGAAATGTCGCCATAACATATACATTAAATGATTTACAATAATTTCTAAATATCGTCTGCTCTAAAGAGTGTCGAATGGCAATGTTATAAAATTACCAATGGGAATTTAGTACAATATAACTGTGTACACAGCTTTTATCAGATTTACGGGATTTGGCAAGCAGAAAAGAAATATTTATATACAAGTTTAAAAAATGCAAAGCCATGCGAATTTCATAATTAAAAATATAGTAGTATTTTGATATATCAACTAATTAAAATGGACACTTGTCAAAAATTCTGCAGATTATAATGATGTACTCTCTGTTGAGAAAAACATCTCTGATCAAACCAGTGCATATATGGAATTGTTGACTTCCTGAAATCAATTCAATACACACAAATTTTTCCAAATTTGAAATATTGCAATCGCAAGAAGTTTGTGAATGTGTGAAGCAATGACCCGCCACCTGACCCGACCCGTCCTAGAATTACCAGTGACGCGACTTGATCAAGGAAAGATTGCTGGTATAATACGCAAAAATGTTTTAACCTTAATTCCACTAGCGTTATTTTTAACCATGAATCGCTTTGCCCACATTTTTGAACAATTTTATCCAAGCCTGTTAAGAAATATTGACAGATCCTTAGATCAATGGAAATGTCCATGGATCTGGAATAGATCTGGTTCTCAAATGCGATCCATGGATCTAGGGGTTATTTCGTTGATCCAACATTTTTGTAGAGTCTACTATAGAAACTATAGAAAATTACTGCTGAATTGGATGCAGTAGACGTTAGTATTTACATTAAAGCCAACGAAATTATCTTTGCATATGAAACTATGTCTTAAATCTCATCGGGTTGGCATTTTCTTTACAAAACTATATGTAGCTGTTAACAAACCTTCTGCTAATAAGCTAAAATATATTTTCTCGTTTTTTTCACAAATATGACTGGATAGAAATCTAGAGCATAGCTTTCTATAATACGACATAATTTTATTGTACAAAATGTGTAGTTCTTCTTATGTTTTATAATTTTTTTTGCATTTTTCTATTGAAAACAATGCGCTATCCAAATATAGCATGACATTAGAGTTGATATGGCATACCACCAAGCCCTACTCATTTTTTGTATATTTTATTATCTTACTGAACATCTTTAAAAAGTTGAATATTTTTTCAATTCGAAAGCAGATTTTTCTAAAATCCATCGAAATTATTTCCATACCTAGTGTTCAGATAATGAGATGGTGTAATGACTATAGCAACAACTATCATAAAAAACTTTGTGTGAATCCCATTCAGGCACATTTGGATGAGTTCGCATCAGGCCACAAATTAGAAAGAAGAAAGAAAGAGCAGACAATTCTATAACTTGTGGTATTTTAAAATTCTAAATATCTTCATTATTTTGTGAGGTATAAAGCGTTTAAAAATTTTTTAGGAAACCCGTAATAGTAAAATTAGGATTAAAATAATAGTATAAACAAAAATAATTGATTCAACTCGTGAGTCGGGCAAGGTCGGGTCGAGTCAACTCGCTTCCATTTCTGGGTAGAATTTTTGCCATGCAAGCTCTACTACCCGGACACTCTCTCGCTGAGTAAGCAAAACTATGATTGCAACGTAAGCAGTGCAGATCGATAGCTCGCAACATGCATGGTTGATAAAATAACATTTTTAGTGAGGACACATCATTTTGATCATTTTGAGTATTAAGATTAATAAGTGCATTGGAATTTTTTGCAGAAATCAGGTTAATTTTTCAAACAGTTATCCGTTTGTCATATTCTAATATATATAATCCATCCCAGTTGGCGAGGCTATTCGCCCCACGTCATCCTCAAATTGCTATGTAGAGTTATTAATTGGTAGTTATTATCTATAAAACATTGGTTTACATTCTCTAATCTACATCCAATCCGGATCAACAAACTGAAAAAAATTTATCCGGATCTAATTCGCATCAGCAAAATATCCCGAATAGCTTAAGGAATTTAAAGCACTAATGACGTATGCCATACATTATGATATGTCTATCTGCTCTAGTATATCAGGACAAAAAATTTCAGTGATTTATTCGTACTTGCATGTAAAACACGAAGAGGAAATAGGCATCCACATTCAATTTTTTTATTGATCCGAATGGATCTATCTAGTCGATGTCCATAAATAATGATCCATCGACTAAATTTCAATCTAGTAAGACATTTATTATTCGAGTAGAATGTATTAATAAAAGAGCATACAAGATCATGTGCAAAACATCGAAGCCTCCTGAATTACCACGTTTGTATGTGGTATGGTTGCAATGCCGTTTCCAATTTTGAGAGATCAAAGAAACCCTTTATCTGGTTGGAGAAATTAATCCTAAGTTTTCAAGTTTTCTTGGTTGATTTGTGGAAATTGTGCAAAATACTAAATTTCTTTTCAATATCTTAACGGCAATCACAGCATATACAGTCATTGAAACAGTGAAACAGTGAAAAAGTTATTCAGTATTTTTTTTGACAAATACTATTATAAAATTACTTTTAGTTAATTGTAGTGAAAATAATTACGTGTAAATTGTTCATGGCTACGAGATATATTTCAATGACAAACCGCTTAAGATTCTCAAGATAACCTTATTTGGTCGATTTTTAGGTAAACATTACATTAGACTTTAGAAGCTATTCATTCATGTATGTTTTAGAAATATAGATAATCGTTTGTATCTAAACTTTGCTCATTGTGAATAAATGTTTCTACTCCTGGCATAGAAAGTGAGAAGAAAGTTACATAGAATCAGTGCCTTAAACAAAATTGAGCCTATGTGTAAAAATGACTGAGTTTTTTTCTTGAGCATATGTACTTGGGGCAACCAGAAAGTTTTGCAAATTGCAGCATTAATTTCTGAGCAAAATATATTTTAGAAAAGCAATGTGCAATTATATAACATGATATCCTTGGGAATATCTGACGCTTGCCAATGCTCACACAATAATTCTACGTGCATTACAAAGTCTTCTTTTTGTAGATCATGGAGCCCCTGCAAAGATACACTTATTATTTTTCTGCAAATCGGAACTGACACTGGCATAGGTATTGTTCATCAGCATTATTCTGTCAGCTTCTTTAAAAAGAAAATTTGTTGTAGGGAAGGATGGGATTTTTTTCTACAGCCATTTACACAAGTTCAATATTTGCAAGCGTTGTCGATGCTCTTGGGCGTTGACCAGAACGAATGAATCTGAAACAGACGTTTGCCCTTCCCTGAATGATTCCACCCATCAATAAACTTAAGATGGCCCAGTGCATAACTTATTGAACCATCCTTAATTTTCTCAATGATCTGCACCTTTTTATGTCCATTGGTTGCACTGCAATGAAATAGAAAGACAAAATGACTGCCAGAGTCTGCTTTTTATTCCAAATAATAGAAATCTTCTCATTGACTAATGCAGAATTATTTACAACATGAACATAAATGTAAAATGTAGTATATTAAAATATTTATAAGTTCTGGAAGCAATTAGAATCTGCTAAGAAGCAGCTAGTAGCCTTACTTTAAATGTCAATTTCTTAATAATGGGCGAGACAACTACCGGTATTAATGAAGATGAATGCTAGTTGCTAAAAAGTTGCTTTTCAACATCAAATGAAAAAATCACTAAAGCTATGTTAGAAATGTGTTGGAGACTGGAAGATTTCCCGCTGAATATAGTGAGTGACCCAAATTTCATTTCTTTGCCACAAATGATAATGATAAAAAGATATTTATTAAATTTAAAAGAGTCAAAAGCAATTTATTGCAAAAAATCTTTGGTACAAGACTATAAACTAAAAACTATTTACAAAATAATAGTAACATATACATATGTAATTGTGTGATGTGTGTTTATTGGGGATTTGTGTGTGTGTGTGTGTGTGTGTGTGTACATTATCTAGGATCATACAAAATTATCGAAGGAGTGTAGTGTATGATTGTTATTAAGTATGCCTTTTCTGTGAAAGAGGAATGTTCGCACTTTTTTTCTAAATTTTTTGTAGTTAATTTTCATTTTAATTTCAGGGTCTAAGTTATTCCAAATTTTAGTTGCCATGTGGTGAAAACTATTTGAATGTTTATCTAAGCATAAAAATTTTTGAGAACGTTCATTTAACTTAATATATTGTTTTAAAAATGAAAGAGAAGGTGTACCAGATTTACACTTAAATAATATTGATACCATATGCATTTGAATTCTGTAATAAGGAGCTAATATTTTATATTGAATTCGATAGACGGATGAACTGTCATGTTTTTGCGCAAAGTTAAGAGTTTTAAGAGGCCAATTGAAAGTTTTAGACAGAAGTATGCGATATTTTGAATTTATGTTTGTAAAGAGGAATGAGCAATATTGAAAATGAGATAAACAAAAAGAATTTATTAATTGTTTGTGATATATATTTGAGACGTTTCGCAGATGGTAAAGATACCTAACTCCAGAAGCCATTTTTTTATTTTTAGTTATTAAAAATTGTTCGAAATTTAAATCATTGTCAATCTCAACACCTAAATAATGTATTGATTCACTTTGCTTTATTGGTACTTGATTTATATTTAGTTCAATGTTTTTTGAGAGATTTTTAAATGTTTTAGGCGAGAAAATTATAAATTGTGTTTTTTCAATATTTACTTTCAATTGATTATTTGAGAAATACTTTGTTAAATGTTCGATGTCATTTTGGAGAATTTTTGTAGCATTAAAGGCATTTACATTAGTACTTATGAGACAGGTATCGTCTGCATATTGATAAATATTACTGTTTTTTATCTGTTTCGTTATATCATGTACGTAGAGTGAGAATAGGATGGGGCCAAGAAATGTGCCCTGAGGTATCCCACGGTTAGTTGTAATATATTTTGATTTTGTGCCATTAAGTATAACTCGTTGCTGTCGATTTATAAGGAAGTTCATTATCAAATTTATAGCGTTGTCATCAAAATTATAATGCATTAATTTGTCTTTCAGTATGTCAAAGTTCATTGAGTTAAACGCTTTGCTCAAATCGAGAAGGGCAACGCAACTACATTTATTAGAAGCTAAATTAGATTTTATTTGCTGTGGTATTGACAAAATTGCATCTTGAGTGCTAAACCCATTACGGAAACCAAATTGTTTTTTCGAAAGAATATTTTCAGATATCAAATATGCATTTATTTGATTATTTAATAATTTTTCAAATAGTTTACTGAAAGGATGGCCAATGCAAATTGGCCTATAATTTTGTGCGTTTAGAGGATCGCCTTTTTTATATATAGGGCTTATGTCTGATTTCTTAAATATATCAGGGAATTCATTATCATTAATACATTGGTTAAATGCGAATAGAAGATGTTCACTAAAGATATGAAAATGACGTTTAATAATAAAGATTGGAGATTATAGGATGCAGTTGATTTATTTGTGTCTAAATTTTTTATTATGGTTTCTAGTTCATTTGCATTTACGAGTCTAAAAGAAAAGTATGATTTTGCTGGGAATTTATTAATGTTTGTCTTTCTCTTATATTGGGGAAAATTGAAATTGCCAAGTTCCTTAAATGTTGCATTTAGATGGTCTATTATTCTTGTTTTTTCCGTTGTAATTTTGTTATCAATACTTAATTCGTTAATGTCAGTTGAAAGTCCTTTACTTTTTCCCAAAAATTTATGAATATATCGCCATTTTTCGTTTGTATGGCTTAGTTTATCGAAGAACCTTTTCTGTTTTAAGGCAGATTTTTATTTCTTAATTGTTTAATAATATTCTTTGATTTTTCGTAATTAGTCCAATTAGTTGTTGTCGGCTCTGTTTTAGCGAGTTCAAACAATTTTCTTTTAATGCTTACTTGTTCATGTATATAATTATCATCGGCATTTGATAAAGCAAATTTTCGCGCCTTTAATTTTACTTTGCGGTACTTAATTGGTGCCGCTTTATTAATTGCATTGCAAATTTCTTTTGAGATATAATTAATCATACAAGATCCAGATTTTAATGTGTATATGTAGTTGAACGATATGTTTTTCAAAACTGTTTCCATTATTTCGTTTGAATAATTTAGATAATCTCTTGCATAAATTATTTTGAAATTATTTGCTTTGGTAGTTATATTACTTATATATGTGCAAAGAGCATGGTCACTGAATGATTCAAACATTAAGGATTTAAAAAATAAGTCTGAATTTGTTAGGAAGTAGTCAATTAAGTTGTTTTGTCTTGTTGGACAGTCAGTATTTATACAACGAAAATCATATGTAGCACAAAATTCTCTTAACGATTTTTTCTCAAGATTATTAAAGTAATTTATATTAAAGTCACCAAATATATTTATAGAATAGTAGGGATCACTTATTTCGGAAATTTCATTTGCCTTAAATAAAGAAAGTAAATATTATTTTAGTATTAATATAATTATTGCAAATATTAATGTAAGATACTGATGATACCAAGCCTTGTGAGAAAGCTAGGCGAGAGTAGTAATGCTAAAATATCACCGAATACCACTCAGAAATCCTTATCCTGAAAGCATATTTAAACATTTGAACAAAGACAAAGCCTATTACTGTAGTTGAAATAGCAAATCTTGAATTAGCTTTGAAAAAATGATTTCCATTTTAGAAAATATTCTTTGTTTAACATTTATAGCAGTTAGTTCAAAAAAAGGGTCCCATAAAGTTTTGAAATTTTGCCATTAAGCACTGTTAATGTATTCTCAATGTGAAAAGCATTTAGACATAAATGTGAGTGTAGACTGACGCATCTTAGACATTTCATTTGAAATATATTTGAATTGAACAATAGTCTAATGAAAGTTGCTTGTTGTTGTGCAGTAGGATATTGTTTGTGGGAAATGAAGGTATGAATAATTAATAAAGAAGAATCAATAAACTTCAGTGTATTTATCAAATAAGTGTAATCATGATTTGTTAACAATCAAGACACCTTTTTCATAGAATTACTAAGGAAGAAAGTCTTCATCATGGCATTCATAGTTTGTGTGAGGGTGCTGAAAATCCAAAAGTATAAAAAGCTTTAACCTGCCATTGCCACCAATAATGTACAGATCATTTAATAAATGTTAGCATATGAGAGCGACAACAGTAGATACCCATTAATTGAATTTGAAATTTGCTATTGATATATATTATGCTCAATTTATTTGGCTTATTGAAATTGTATTTACCCAGATTTTAAACAGTTAAATGCAAATATTTCAAAAATNTTCAGGCGTTAACACGGTTATTATTATTTCTCACAAATATTCAAAGTATTTTTGTTTAGATAAGATCGCGTCCTATTGATAAAAAATTTCAAATTTTACAGGATTCGGTCTATATGTATACACAACTAAAATTAATGATAAAACGTAATGGGTTGTCTGCAAACACTAAATCCTCACTCTAGTGATTGAGTTTATGCACTACAATAAAGACATGAAAAAAGTTACACTGATAAACGAAATGTCTTAAATTACTAACAAAAATAGAATTTTGGGGAATATTTCATGAAATTTTGACCAACATAAACTATAAAGTTTCTCAATTATCTTCCAAATTCTAGGGTTATGATCCATAGCACATTTGTGTCATTAATATTTGAAAAAGTTGGTTGCTTAAGGTATAAATTTTCAACAGGTTCATGCTAATTAGCGATAAGTTGCTGGACTCTTCCATTAAAATTTTAATTATTTGATATTTTATGAAAGGCTTTTTTCTGTTTTCTGTCTGTCATAAGTTGCGGCAGTTGCAGTGGAAAAAAATGAAACAAACCATTTGTTCTACTGATATAACTTAAAGAATCAAACTAAATGCGTTTCAAATTTTATCGATGCTGAAAACTTTCTTTCAAGTTTACCCTAGATAATAGGAAAAAGGCCATTTACATTTCACGCTTGAGCATTCTATGTTTTCTTCACGTCAAATGTAACAGCATGTAGCACCGCATGTTATTTTATGATTACTTACAATAAATTTTAGGCCAAACATGAAAATGCAAATCGAATAATCTTACTGGTGTTTTTTCACTGATACAACCCTGTTTTACTGTCATTAATAAATGTCTACATAATTTAAGTACTTTAAATTTCAGCCCACCAAATTACTATGGTTGCATTTTTACTTATATTTTGTAAGGATTACTCGCATTCCAATGATCTGACTTCAATATTTGAAAATATGTCATACAATTCATTAAATGACTGCTTAGGTGGGCAATAAGGAAGATGCGGTCTAATCTTTATAGCGTTTTACCCGGATAGACTGGATAATTCACGAAGCATAGTGTATGGAAACTGAAATTTGGTCTACTGGTGTCTAATAAACTTGCTTAAGAAACTTCAACTTGTTTTGATGAATGTGTTTGGATTGAACAGTAGTTATCTAATATAAACGTAAATGTCAACTTTGTCTATCAATACACACAGAGTTAAAAGCGAAATGTTTCCAAGAATAAGTGATACGTAAACTCAACTGCATGAATTTAGTCTAACAGTCTAAAATATAAACATGCTTGAAATTTCAGAAACAGGGTATAAATAAATGAATACCTTAGCTAGCCTTTGGAAATTCTATTGGTACGTATATGCAGACTCATCATTTTAAAGCGCTCACACCACTTTGACATTTTGGTTTCCTCTATTTCATCTTTTGATTTCAGAAGTATGTTGATGCTAACTACGTAGTCAAGGATAGTTTAATTGAAAATCATACATTTATTTTAGGGATGTGGATAAGGCTTGGGTACAGCTCTTATAAAATACGAGGCTGTGGGTTGAGTTGGTTGCAAAAAATATGTACCCAAATCCACCCTTGTACATAGTTCTTAGTCATGATTTGTGACAGTTGATTGAAGTAGTTGACATAAATATACGAAGGTATGAGCAGTAATGTATTTTAATGAAATTCCATGAAATTCTAGGAACACTGTGCAGCAATTTCAAGGCCGCGCCTAGGCCGGTTTCAAGTCTGTGCACAATACGAGAACCATCTGATTCATCAGAAAAGTGTCCAAATATTCAAATGTCCTATAATCGATATTGCCAATTCAAATTAATCTCTGAAGCATTACATCTTTTACGTACCTAATTTTTCATGATATATTGGTCAAAAACAAACTATTTTTTCAATCATAACATTTATGTATGATTACGTAAAGGAAGACTTTCAAACTTCCCATGTGGAGAAAATCCTGTGAAATTGCGACCCATTCTCAGTAGGCAATCTGCTTCTGAGAAAGATATTCTGGTGTTCTATTTTGAAGATTCCAAACAGGTGTTGAAATTTCCTTGCCTAGAAATTTCCTTTAAACATATTGCGTTTGTCTGTCGGTAATTAGATTGCTATTTGCATATTGCAACTATAGATATTATAAGAATATCCCAATCAACTATGCATTGTAATAATTAAGATTTAAAATTAGGATTTTCGTCTAATCAACAGCATGTGATATTGAACATTGCAATACTGTCTAATTCGCATTTGTGTTCAGTCTAATCAAACACAATGTAGTATCAATTTATTAACCTTGAGTATTCGTGGGAACTTTATCTATCACACATCTGGTAGACAGGTTACAAACCCATTTGCCACGAGATTATCTGATTTATGACCTAGATAATTGCCCAAGCTATTAAGTTCAGGTTGGGGTACAGGTTTAACGATTACCTAATGTGAATTTCAGTTTTTGAAAAAATTGCTAGGAAAATTTAAATACTTAAATTTAAAACCAATAATATTCAGATGAACAATCCAAATAAATTGATAATAAACATCGATATTTCATGGCATTGTTTTGTCAAGTTTACATTGAGTACAATATGGAAATCTTTCCTGAAATATTATTCAATCCGAAATTATTTCTTTGAGTTGTTCTGTGCAAAAACCATATTATTAATTGTATTAATAATTCCAAACAACCTAGAAATTTAAACATCCGTGCGTTATAAACCACAGTTTGCTTATCACGTCTGACAAAGAATCTTACGAAAAACAGTAGGCTATCTGATAAAAGAATTAATAACGATGTGTTAAGCATTACACGTATTATCAACTCAAAATAAATATAGGATTTTGCTAATCGCTGCAATTATTTAAAAACGACAAAATTTTTGTATCTAGTTGTATCTGATGAAATCATTTTAGAGAAGATATCGAAGAAGTTATCCAAATGATTCTTCAGCCAGACAGTTTTGCTTGACTTGTACATTGACATACAGAACTGTTTGCCGTTATTGCTGTACTGACATATTAACATTAACCATACTCAGATATTTACTAAATGTTCAAAAATTTGCAACTATTTTTGCTAAAAGTAATAAATCCTCCACGCCTTCAATTTTTTTTGGTTTTAATGTTACCCTTGCCTAACCATAAATCTTAAAAATATTAATTTTGCTAAAATAACTAATTATATTTCGATGACTAAAAAGGAAATGCTTCAATTGCCGGGTTACTGTTATAAAAAACTAAAAATAATTTCAATTGTTCAATTAAATCACAACTTTCCAAACTCATTTTTCAATGAAAAGGGACACTTTGATTGTTAGATAATCGAAGTCTAGTGATGTTGGAAATCATGGAACAGATAATTTACACAACTAGACAAATGCTTGCAAACTTTAGAATTGATGTTCTATGTCTTATCCACAGCAAAAAAATAAAACTAAATAATAAATTTAACTTTATTGCTAATGATTTCCAGTAATTTTTTAATCTTAAAGTATATACCAGAATCGTAAATACATTAATTCCTATATTTTATAATGAGGCAGTTCGCATTTAAAACATATTAAAAACTATATAATTGATGTAGTAAAAAGAAGAAATATTATTCCATGGATGCCAAAAGTAACGACTAGAAACGTGTTTAGAATATCAATGAGAAGCTTTGGGGAAAGCATGTACGATTATATGGCTGATTTTGATAACCTTACAAGAACAACATTGAGAATATATCGAGGAAATAAACATCCAAAATGTGTTGCTGGTAGAATTAATAGTAAAATATTATTTATTGAATAGTATATATATATAATATAATATATATATATATAAGCCTATTTCGATATGCAGCATAATGTTAATGGAAATTATGATGGTCAACCGATAAACCGACAATTCAACTCGGCATTATGATTAACTAAACTACTTATTCCGCACAATTTTCTCAACTAGCTTGGAGCCATCTCATCACAGATACGCAATTCCCATGAGCTTCAATGGAAATATGAAGTTTCAGAATTGTATTTACAATTAGTTCATGTTAAATAGTTTAGTTTGAAATAAAAAAAGAAAGGAATAAATCTAGGATTATATTGGGGTTGCTACTAATGTTCTGCGGCCAAGGCAATTTTCTTGGCTGTAGCCAACCGTAAATAATAAATTTTAGCCGTAGCCGGCCCTTAGCCGTAATGCTTTGGCCGTAAGGCTTTAGCCGTAACCGGCCGTTAGCCGTTATTTTTTACGATAGTCGGGGATTTTTGATCTTACTAAGTGCAATACTGTAATTTTCAATGCAACAATTAAAACATATCCATAGTTTGAACAATTAGAGAAAATCATAAAAACGGCTGTTTCAAAAACAATACAAATAAAATTCATGGAAGAATTGTAATGTTCAAAAACAATAAGTGAATATTTAAATTTATTGCAAATAACTGAAAGAAAAGAAGTGGTAATACCGTCAGTTTATAAACAGAATCCAGCAACTATTTCGTGATTTCTGAAGCACTATAAACATTTCAATGACATGTTGCTGTATTTTTATAAAATGATTGCAAATGTTTGTACACTTCACTAGTTTTGAGTCCTGATATATAAATATTAATACAATTCATCATTACGTCCCTGTATTCTCAATAATGCAATGCATTATGTGTACTTCTTAAGCATTCATATAAAATAAAACATATTTGTGATAGTCATGTACATACATATACAATGTCATCACTTTTATGATTAGACTTCAAAGCTGAAACAACGTGTAGCAAATTGCAATTCATATATGAATTTTAGCCGATATTTTGGCCGTGAAACAAAATCTTTGGCTGCAGCCGGTTGTTAGCCGTGACTCTTTGGCCATAACCGGCTGTTGGCCGCGGCTAACGCACGGCTAACGGCTAAGCCGTGGCCGCAGAACGCTAGTTGCTACATGAAAGAGAGAAAATATGTGCATAATATAGGAATGCTAACTCATAGGTTGGATTTGTGTGGTTTAGGATCTTTATAAAGAAATAGACGCTGGCTTGGTTGGATCGGATACTTTGAGTATTCGGTACATTTTCTTTGAAAGTTACTTCTCTTAAGGATGAAGGTTTTCAAAAATATTAAAACATTACAATGCGCATAGCAGTTAAGAATCATGTCATTTAAAGTTGCTTCATAATTGCAGTGAATATTTTATATTATAGGCCCATTTAATTATACTTGCCAAAATAATTTGCTTAATTTTTCGGTTTTTTGAACAAAAGTTTTGCATGTCAGAAACATATAATAAAACCAACACAATGAAATGGATAAACTTAAGTTGAGTTATAAAAGCCCTTGTTAGTCACTAATTTATAAGTGCAATAGCATTCTAAGACCAAGACCAACAGTAGTAATAAAAAATAATGTAATTATAGAATTTTAACCATGCTACATTAGACAAATTAAGAATTCTAAAAATTTAAACTAGCAACATTGGATGCGATTCTCTCTCAGGAAATCATAAATTAAGTTTTAAGATGTATATTTTAACATGCAAGGGAAACTATTGTGAATTAAAAATTGATCAGTGAATATGTATTTTGAATTTCCCCCTACAGAATTTCCTAGATCTACTCATATTCCTTGTATATTTAAATAACCATTTTTATACTATACATTGAATAGTAACAATATTTTTTATTGAAATAATATAGAGGAAGTATAGAAGTTAGGCTAGATTTCTACTAATTCCCAAAATCTCATTAAAATCTACTTGTCAGAGGAAGGTTGTTTCGGCCCGCCCCGGTATGGAACCTTAAATTTTAGAATTATGAAAACTCTGATATATCCATGCTTTGTTGGCACCTACTTTTATAGTGTGAAGTGTATTCTGACAAAATTTAAGCAATTCCACCAATCAGTTTTTCAAAATTTTGAATATGCCACCTTGCATTTTTACATAAAACTACTGTCTTTATCTTTAACATATTGTATCTTATAAATTAAAAGCCCCCATAAATATAGTAAACAGGCTTTGTCAACTCAGAAAGCATCATAAGATTTATTACCTATTTCTTACCTAGTATTAAAATAATGATGTCATCAGGGTAACAAATCTAGAGGTCTCACTTTGTAGAAGAAAAATTGATTTAGTAACATACATGTTTTGTAGTAAAAAATTTATTGGAAGAGAGGCTGAATGAACCTCTGTGATTTCAACAGATGCAAAAAACATCTGGCAAATAGGGAAGGGAGTAGACAAGATCTTTTACATGCACAATAGTTGAAAGTTAAATTTTAAAAAGGCATTGTGACATTCAAAAAGAAACTAATAAACCAATGATAAAAAGTTTCAAACCGGGCTTAACATTTAAAAACACTTGCTACTGAATTTTCCATAAAAAGTGGTTAATTATATAACATCGACTTTCCGCATTTTACCCTTTATTTTTATACTTTTTCTCTTACTCGTGTAAGCGGTACCTATACCCGCCCTAGCCAATTGATTATTAAGATTTTGAAATCCCCAGACGAAAGAGACTACTTCCAACTTGCGACATTAACTGGGGCACTAAAAATCACCTGTTATCAAAAAAGTATATAAAATTTTTAAATTATCTAAGCCGATTGGGTACTAATATACTCCAACTATGGAAATGTTCCAATAAGTAGGCCAACTTATAGAAAGAATAACTTGGGACCACATTGAATCAAGAATTGAAGTGCAAGAGACTTGAACACAGCAGAGGGCCGAACGAATAACATAATAACCACACCATTTTTCTGAATAGTTCTAGTGGAATTAAATTGCGATTGCTCTATTCCTTCAACATTAATTAGCATAAAGGTTTCAACACTCATTTCTGAGAATTAATTACGTTGTCAACTTTTATTAGGTTATTAGTGATGCCTTTACACATTCTGTTCGAACAATAATTCATATTCAGTGTAATTAAATTAACGTTTGTGGATTTGGAAGCTTGATTTTGCGAAGTTTGAAAGCAGAGATATGTGGAAAGAATGAACTTACAAAAATGATAAATGAAATTAAACTGAAAGACTTGACAGCATGAGTATTCCATTGAGTTATCGTGCTGAAATGGAATGAATTGATTTGTTCGTCAACTACTGCGTGTTCGCGGGGTATATCAAACGTCCTGGTCGTATAAAAGTGTGACTCGTTGCAAATCATTGCTTTGATTTTCATTTAGCATGACAAAGATAGGACTAACGCAATCTAGAATTCAGAATATCAGTGATTCAAACACTCTCTATAATGTTTCAGAATCTGTGAACAGGCGTAGAATAGACAGATGTTGTGGTGCTTGTTCGATATCTCATTTAAGTGTTCATAGCAACTTTAGGTAACTTAAGCTGCTGACATAGAGGAATTTCCACTTTGTTAGGGCATCCAAATTTTCTGGAAGTGGAAAATGACATTTCCCAATGTTCATTTGCTTGCATCTTTTCGGTTGATAAGATGAGCTTATTAGAGTTGCTCAATTCTTTAATGTTTTCATATTCAGTAGTGATACTGATACTATCCTTCAGAATAGGTGCAATACTTAGTCACACAAGTACCCTCAGCTCTTTTACTAGCCCATGACGTTTTAATATATATATATATATATATATAT
>CABFPE010000449.1:246153-257069 GCA_900660155.1 Hofstenia miamia
TTAGGTAATGCCCAATTCCAACTCTGATATTTAAATATATATATATATATATATATATAAATTATGCACAAATTGAATGTCCTATATTTCAATTTCTCTCAAGAAATGTTCTAGGTACGCGTTTAAAATATCTAGTTATTTGTAGTTAGGAAAATTAAACTGAAATGGTTCAAGCACACAGATAAGTATTTCAAGTATTACAATATAAATAAAACTCTTGTAGAGTTAAATTAGACTTAGCAATAACAAAAATAATAAACAATTTCCGATTTGGGATTTTGCAAAACTAACTTCACAGAAGAGTGGTTGAGTGAAATCTATTTCAACTCTGTATTCTTGTAGAAAACACTTAACAGTTAAAATAATATAATTTTTGGGCAGCTCCTACTGTCAATCATCCTTTATAGCTGAATCATTAAGTTTTTTGCAATTAACCCTAAGTGCTAAAATTTCTTTGGACAATCATAGAGGTCACTTCCAAATTTAGTAAACATTTCAAAACAATCGCTTCAAAACAGCACCCATAAACAATTTATTCAAACACCCTATAAGTTTACATAAACTTTTGCACCATTATAATATTCATTTAACCCTAACTCCGCTAGGAATTTTTCAAAATCTGTGATGACTCAACAAATTTTCTTAAACGCTTGTAACTCACGAACTAATGAAGATATTTAAAATGTAAAAACACCACAAGATAGATAATTGTCTCCTCTTTTTCATCTTATTTCGTGACCTGGTCCCACGACGTGACAAGACTAGAATTTTTCATTGAAAAATAAGTCTAACTTTAGACACAAGAATAAGTTTAGCACATATCTTCATCAATTCCTTATGAGGCCCTGCCTCATAGATGTGTCAATGAAAATATATCCTTTCAATATTTCTTTACAGGCTTCGAGAAAATTGTTCAAAATGCCTATAAAACGGTTTGCTGGGTAAAAGTAACACTAGTGGAAGTTCTTCGTAAATTCGGACTTCCATCAGGTATTTCCCACAAGTGGAGTTGAGCGACAGCGTATTAGAAATTACTAAATGATATATACATAATATATACCAGTATATATTTTATGAATCTCTATTTAAAACAGTTTGAATCTTGAGAAACAGTTTTGTCGATATAATTTACAATTTTCAAAGCATATACAATTTTAGTTTTACAGCAGGCTCAAATTTACATAAATTGAACATTAGGTTACTCTAACATATGCAGGTGGAATATGTTCTATATTTTATAAATTCATGGTGCGATAGCTTACATGTCCTACTGAATTTTTGATAAGATTTATATTATATTTTATAAATTTTAAGCCTCGTGAGAGAATTGAGATGGGCTTGCCCCTAAAATTTGAACCAATTTGGAACTCTGTTATGAATTGTAATATAGTTCAGCAAATAAATTTCTGTTGACTGGTCACCAACGAAGCAGACAATTTTCACATATAAATTTGTAGAATTCTACTACAACAGCTGGAATGTGAGTATGGATAGCTGTTTTCTAAGTGCTTTTCCTCAGCGTTTGCACTTATTTTACGCAGATCGCATTGTTTTCCAATAACTATCAATAAAGCTGTGAACACATTTGACCCAAAATTGCCGACATTAGAAAATGCTTTGTGAGTCAATCACGGTTGGTTTTACGACGTTACCTTAATAAACAAAATGAGAATTGCTAAATAACTTACTACTACATTTTCTCTTCATTTCCACACGACTTTTTGAATTTTAGTTTCTTCTATATAAAAAGGGAATTATATAGAAACAAATTTTGCAAGCATTCATTATGGTGCGATTTAAAGATATTTTGAAGTTATGGTATTACAATTATAACAGTGCTATTCCTTTATATATATACATATATATATATATATATATATATAAATATATAAAATCCAATGTCACTCCACCTGGTTAGCTAATTGGATAAATCAATACATGAAAGGATGGAGCCAACAGGTGAAGGATGGAAAGAATGAGTATACACTCTTTGTAAACGTTGTTGTTAGTGTCCCTTAAGGTAGGCCATTAAGTGTAACTTTATTCATTGAAAAAACCAATGACATCACTTGCGAAAACTTAAATATTAATATGAAATACTGTGATGTCTCAAAATATTTAGACGAAGTGCGCCTAATTTTCGGAATCTATGTCAATAGTGCGGAAGAAAATTTTAACACAGGCTGAAATAGAAAAATTACTATCTGAGTCTGCATTCCGCAATTTGCAAATAAATAATAATACAGTACCGGACATAAATATGGAGACACCATCAAACAACTTGCATGTTTCGGAAAATTGAGACATGTTTCACCCAAACTTACTTTACTAATCAGTGGTTTGCCATGCTCTTAGATACTCTTCAACGCTGAATGTAGAGGAATTAAAGCGGACATACATATATACACACATACATATGTATAGTATATATTCATGTATATATGTGTAGTAATGCTATAAATTTTTCTACCAGCAAAAGAGTTCAAGTAAAATTTCATAAGTATGTTAAAATAAATAAAAGAAATGAAATATTTCCATTGAATTTCTAAAAAATACAAAATTTCATAACAAGATTCAATATACCCAACTTTTGTCAAGCAAGTCGAAAAATTAACAATTTTTTTAGTAGCAATACGTATATACACTGTTACATATTAATGTTTGAAATAACTATGAAATTTTGTCAACAGATGTGTTTGAACATAAATTGAATTAGATACAAATGGAGTTATCCAACACGAAATTTTTATTTTGTTAATATTTTCTAATATATCTTCATTTTATATATTATATGATAGCAAACTGTTTTAAATATATGTTTTTTCCAACATCTGCCCTAACTCAGAGATACACATGCTTTATTGTTTCAATGTGTAGATTTTATTCGAAGTTTCGGTCTCTTAGAAATTTTGGTGTAGAAAAACGTTCTTGGCTTTAAAAAGACATATGCCGTTTAAGGTAAAATACAATTAAACTTAGCATAGAAAACATTGCTTTTCTAAAAGTTTAGTTGCCTATTATTTGATAATAACCGAAATCGATCACAGATCTAGCATCTAGGTGACAAAAACTTTGTCATTTTTCTGCAATAGCAATAAAAATGTTTTGATTCGTTATGTAAAAGTGCGTTCCAGGAAAAACAGAAAATTTCAATAATTTTGAAAATAGTGTGAATGTCTGTACATCTGTGCTGTATTCGACTTCAGCAAGCCTTAGTCAATAATTGGCCGCTTTCCGTCCAACAGAAACAATTTTTTAAGAATGCAATTGAATCTGCAAAATATCAAGTTGTGACTCAAATTTGAAATCGCAACCCAATCTTTTTAAAACTTGAAAGCTTTGAGAGTGAATTACAAAAATTCAATTTTTATCATTATACCAAGAAACTATTACTAAGAACAGAATTTCATCAATGGACGTCTTAAAGATGATTAGTGATGATTTTAGGAAAGATCTTAATGAAGAATAGTATTTTTATGGAAAATTTAAGTTTTTTTCCATTGGCATTTAAAGTTTGTTTTAATATATGTGAAGATAGCTTCAGAAAGTAGTGTATTAGGCTATTAAACCCTAAACATTTTTGTAAGTATTAAGCGCAATACAAACAAAGGGGCAATTAAAGAATAACTAATATGCTAAGAATTAACGGTTTAGGTAACGATAATTTTGTTAAAGTTTCTTGAATATTTCCAAAATAACAAAGGCAAGTTAGAATTTTTTGAAGATATAGTGAAAAGAACATTGAAAAATTTGTTTTAATCTATATATATATATATATATAGTTTAATATTGGAACTGGTTCTTAGTGCTGGCTGTTTATAAAAAAATTAACACAAATTACATAAATCCACCATATGGCATAAACAATATTGATATTTAAATCTCCTTAATATAAAACCTAGTGTTATTTATACGTTTAATTGTAAGTGTAAACTTTTATTGTCTAAGTCAAGTTTTTAACTGTGTTATTCTAATTGCAAACCCCATCTAATGTTTACAATGTTTTGACCTTGTAAAACTTTAATTGAGTGAGAATGTATTTAACTAGTCAACTTCAAATTACCTACCAGCAACAAGCCATTTACAAACTTTCATACAAAATTTCTTCACAAGTATTTGAATTTAATTCAAATTCCAACAACTATTTAATACGAAATGGAAGAAACAAAAAAATTTAATATGGCTGAAATTAAATAGTGCACCAATTGAAAGAAATTGTTTCATTAAGTGATTTTTTCAAATGCACCAAATTATTAAGAAATAAGAAGTTATATTTCAATACATCAACTTCAAAAGGATTACTGATTGCTAAAAATAAGTGTGTAAATTTATTGAATTAATTAACAAATAAAACAACTAGTTTTGAATGACAGATTTTAACAAGACCACACCTCATTAGCAGTTACAAAATTGTGCAGAACTGAAACGCATAAATTTGTTTACAATTATTGTCATATGATTATTTTGACAAGATTTTAATGTGAAAACATTAATGTAAATAACTGCAAACAATCTTATCGACGTAAACGTATAAAAGTAACCTTATCAAATCAATCAAAGATTAATGCAAATATTGCTCATAAATTTAACAGAGTTTAACCAAATAAATATGGGTGGAATTTATTGATATTGCTAACACTCACTGCTGTTGAGCATAAGTGTTATTTAAACTTAAGTTCTAAATTTTAACTGTCAAATACAATTTCTTTTGGAAGTCAGGCATAAATTTACAGCTTCCATGATCTCCACTTATTAGTTGACTAGCATTTACATAAATTCAATTAAGGATCTGTAATCGCATTGTTTGTCATGAGAGTGCCATGGTGGAGTAATGGATATACAAGGGATTGATAAGCTATAGATAAATTAAACAGGTAAACATTCCAAGTAATATCGCTTTTGTTTTAGGTAAACTTCAAAGTGCTAAGTCTATTGTAATCCAAGTTATGTTTAGATATTAATGATGAATTTGTAGAATTTTCCAATTATTTGAACCTTTGTTATTTCTAAGTTTTACGAAAACGTTATAAATGTGTATAATTTGCTGTACAGAAATTAAAATTTATTTCATAATTACTAACGACGTTCAACATTTAAAATCAAAATTCTCGTACATTTATATTTAGCTAGATTCTACTGGAATCATTGCAAATAAAAATTGCCACCATGCAGAAAAATTTTATTCTCACAGCTAAAATTCTGAATATTGAAAAACATCATTTATATGCTGTGTTAGATTCCTTCATTTTCATTGACTCCAACTAGAGGTAATTTTAAGAAACATTTATGCATGAAACATTTGAGAATTTTACCACAATAAATTTAAAATCTTCTTTTCATCGTTGTTTTTGATAAAGATGGTACACTTCAGAGGATTGTTATTCAGCAATAGTAGGGTCCCACACATTCATTACACAGNACATTTATGCATGAAACATTTGAGAATTTTACCACAATAAATTTAACAATGCAAGTGTTAGAAATTTTTAGAATCTTCTTTTCATCGTTGTTTTTGATAAAGATGGTACACTTCAGAGGATTGTTATTCAGCAATAGTAGGGTCCCACACATTCATTACACAGCATTTAGGAGCTAAATTTTATATGAAATTTTTCTCAAAACTTTTTCTCTATATTTGTTCTGCCTAAATGAAGCTTGATTGAAATGGCAGAAGACGATGCTCATGTTGAAAACCTACTTGTATATACTCAGAAAAGTGGTTGGCAACCTTCATGCATGAGTCACCGAAAATTGCTATTTAATTATAAGAACACTTTGCAAATTTAATTAAATTTTTATTGTCATAAAAAATTCATTATTCTAAATTTAACTCCTACTTATAATTCTTTAAGAAATACCATGTTTGGGATAATTTCCAAATAGTTAAAGTTAATTCAGCATAGAGATGATTGTTTTTGCATTTTCGAATAGCCTAAATTATATTTAAGATATAAGAACAAATGAAAATATTTCGATATGAAGATTGATATTCAAAACTACAAAGAAAACTTTTCTCATTACGTTGACATCATTGAAATTAATGATAAATTATAAATTTTTTGCGCGCATAATGTGCTTAAATATCAATATAAATAAACAATAAAAAGGAGTTATCCATTGATTTATTGCAAAGCGTTTTTTTGACAAACACGTAAAGGATTCTAAATTGATTAAATTGGGGGATGCATAGTTTTAATAGGATACAAATGTTTTAATCAAATGCAAAGCTCAATAAATTAGATGAAAAAACTAGATTTTTTTGATGTTGAAATTAAGAATCTTCAAAAAATTGAATTAATTTAATATATTAAATATATGTCTGATGATAGCTGACTCAAAAAAATCCTATTCAATGCAACCACAATGACATCTTCTGCACTTTATTATATGAAAGCGAATTTTCTCTAAATAACAAAATTGATTTCACATTGAAAATTTTAATAGACTTTGAAGATGAGATTAAGCAATACATATATTTTGTCGATTTCACTTAAAATGACCAATTATAAAGCTATTAGCACAATTTTTTTGTGGGCAATTATAAGAATTTGGCGTACATCAAGGCACACTCTCATTCTGACCTGGGCATTTACACAGTGAAACCAAAAATGATGTAGCAAACCCTCTTACAAACACCGAATTGGTGGAACTTGTTGGCAAGCTATTTAATACAAAAAGAATATTACACATTTTATTCGCGTCCGTAGCTTTTTTGCAATTGTATGTCATTGAAGGAAAAACCGAAAGTAAATGATGAATGAAATAGACCGCAAATAATCAAATGCCAAAGATTTTATCTATATTTCAATGGAGACTGTTTCAATATATTTCTGTCAAGTGAAAATCTATACATAAACATCATTATTTTTAATGTACTTAAAATCGTTAATCTTAATTTACAGGAACTTACGAAATTTTATATGAATATAATTTTTGACAATATCGAGTAATTTTAATTCTTTGTCTTGACTCCATGGACAACTCGAAAGATAAATTATTAGCCATTGGAAGAGATGTTTCATTTTAATATTTCATTTTGATTTATTATGTTCAAAGAGTCATTTTTTAATAAATAGAAAATAATAATATACGTTTGAATTTTTTTTTCATTTTTGTTTACATAAGACCCTTGCTAAAGACATAAAATAATAAATTTTATTGTGTTAAGAAAATTCCTTTTTTGGCTTTTACTTGTAAACGAGACTAATTCAGTGTTAATCTTCAACAACGCATTGAATAATTGCATAAAAAATGTGAATTTGAATGCGTCAGAGTCATGTTTAGAATTTCTTCACAGAGGGGGTTGAAAAAAAGACCACAATTTCTTTTGTCTAAATGTAACAATTCAAGCATACGCAAATTAATAGTTTGATCTATTTTGGCCTGTGAATTGACAATACCATTATGAATTCCAAGAGACTGTAGCTCATCTTGTCAGGAGATAGTTTTTATTAGACGTATCGTTCAAAAACTTTTCTCTATTTGAGAAAGGTTAGGGGCAATATAAATAAATATATTAGTTCGGTTTTTTCTTAATGACTTAATCCTATCACATATGAACTTTTTAATTTTGAATTTCACTTGCTCAAGAAAATGAAGCTTTTATATATTTTTTGTTTCATTGAGAATGGGGGCAACTGCCCCCTTAGCCACCGTCCTAGAATGCATATTGGTGAATAATAAATTCGTTTTTGTGCATGCACTGTGCTGTTGTCACCATTAAAATTTTTTATATAAACTATGTAAAATATAGTTTAGCCCTTCAAATTGTTGGTGCGTGACGTCCCTAGTTGTGCACATCAGAGATTGAACCGGCTACCAACCGACCGGAGTGACATTTACCGGTTGGTTACCGGCGCAATTGAGAATATATTTCTTGTATTATCTGATAAAAAGGGAATATTTGACATATAGTTTGAAAAAAAATCCTACTAAAATCTAGAGTTTGAGAAATTGTATATTTTTCAACGTGCAACAGTATAGCAATAAAATAATTATAATAACTAAATTTATTTTTCTGCAATCTCATTAATTTTGTGAAAATTTGAGTTCATCTGCTTTTCGATTGTGAATTTTTGCTTCAATTTTAACCGAAGTTGTGTTTATAATTAAGGAAAATTTGAACTGCCAGACTCTTAAAGATAAATGAAACTTCATACAATTTTGAAAGTTGAATGCTTGTATTTTTCTAATATTGGAAAGGACATTCAAAACGAACTGCAAAGTCTTTTTTTGTTGACAAATGTAGCACATCCCACTAGAGAAGTAAATAAGCTTGAGATTATCCGTAAGATGTGTCATATGTTTGTTTGCTTCCTTATTACTTATTTTATTCAATGCTAAATACTTAAATGTCTATAGAAGTCAACTTCATCGATAAAATAAATGCAATTTTGTGCATGACAGACAATTGAAATTGTAAAAAATTCAACTTAACAATAATTATCAGCAAAAGACACAAGCAATTCGAAATTGACTTATTATTTAGCCTTTGAATATCTATGAGTATATTTACAGCAGCTACTTGCGAAAATGGCTAATTAAGAACAGGTATAATCCATGGAAAATATCTTCACTTAACATTTATCAGAACAATTTATTCTGAACCACAGTTCATTGAATTAAATACGAAATATTTACATCAATTTGCAAATTTTGCAGATTTCATAAAAAATAAAACCTGCTCTTATAACCTATTTTAGAAATTGATTTATTTTCTTAAGAACTTCTCCCAAAAACAAGTTGAAAACATTTATTTCTCAAAATCCCACCAGCCTAAAAATGGCTTTTATCTGTTAATAGATAATTGAAGTTAAAGTCAAACAGAATATTTATTGCTTTCTAAATCCATTTTAATTATTCAAATATATTTTGCAAAGTAAAATTACAAAAATTGAATATTTCGTTGGTTTTTCACTAAAAAATTCTTTAATGTATAATTAATGCTGTAAATTGTGTAGAAAATTTCTCCATGACAGCTTTGTATAAATATTTTCTGTTAGAAATTCGATCGCTATTTTTGCTTTTTTAAAAATAAACGCAATAAAACACATTTTTTCCATGATTGTTAAAGGTAAATATAGTTAAGTTGTAAACTTTGCAAATATAACTTTTCAAGAGAACACATATTAATTGCGTATTATTGGACAGCAGTTATATTTCCTGTGAATCAAAATACACATAAAACTATACTTTTTGGAAGCGTCCTTTTGTTTGCAACGCTTTTAATCATCTTCAAAATAATGGCTTATTTTGATGTTTCCAATTTTGGTGTTGAATTGTCTACCTACCACCTGCTACTGTGACACCAATAAAGGACTACATGTTTGAGCAATTTAAATAAAATTTCGTGTATTAAGACTATTTCCTTTAAGGAAGCAACTTTCGCCTAATTATAAATGGAGGACTTTGAATTTTCTAATGCGCTTTAAAATGCTTTGAGGTCGATGGAATACAGTTAAGCGATATTTCTTTTCCAAACTTAAGCAATTATAGAATAATATTATCGCGCGTTAGTTAATTTATAGACAACTACAAAAAGTTTACGTTAATTCACCACACCATTAATTACTTTAAATCAGATTTACATGGCCTTAAAATTTGTTAGCACTCAAATACTGTTAAATTTGTTTAATAAAAAATTGATTATTTTAACCAAAAAAATTGACAGAAAAGTCCAAAAAATTATCTTTGCTTTGACTAAAATTTGAAGTTGAATCAACTAAAATTTCTCAAACAAATAAACACTACATGCTGGAAGGGCATATTTAAATAGAACTGTTTACATTTCCTTAGGGTAAATCATATTTAATGTTTGAAATTGCCAGCTAAAATGAAGCATCCATTTTTAGATTATTTTATGTTACAAGCAAATTTGTAGCATCTTTATGTTAAAATTGTATTTTGACTTCATTTTTACATTGAAATGAAATTTTGGCCCAGTGTGAGCTTTAATACATTAAGCTTTACCAATTTACGTTTTGGAAATGTGAAATGCAAAGTCCAACTAATTTCAAAAACAAGACATTTAGAGCATAATATAGGATTTAGATAAATTTATTACAAAGAAGGAAGATATATCGCGAGCCAGTTAAGAAAACAACGAGATCTAACTGGTGAGCAATTGCTTTTTATTATTTAAATTCATAATGTGTGGGAAGAAATACATTTAACGGTTTCAATTAAAACTAAATTTGTAATTCACAGCATTCTATGTTTCATCAGCTAAGCGTACATTTTGTCTGCCGCTCCATTCAACGTCTGAAAGAGCTGTGCGTAGCTGTATTACGTGGTGACGTAACAGGTGTATTTAGAATGAACTAAATTATTGAGTGTAAAAAGGGAAGAGACGATAGTCGATTCCTAATTCCTTTGCTTTTTCCCAATGCCAGCTTGTAAGATATACGCTCTTTCAGAGATTCTCAGTAGCTACGATTATATTTGTTCGCTTTTTGGGATTCCCAATTGCTCGACAATAAAGTGGAGAGGAAATGAATTTCGCCGTAAATCCATTGCGTAGGTATGAGTCATTGCAGTGCTCTTTAAGGAAAATAAATGCCTTGAAAAATAAAAACACATTTCTTGCGAGCATTTGTTATGTTATAAGACAGAAATTGAGCAAAGGTAATAATTTACTAACAGTGAGCGAGGTGTTTTGCATTATTGCGTAATAAGGAAAGTAATAAAAATCGTCGGCAGATTACGCCCTTGATTTCTCTTAACGATGAGCTTCTCAGTGATTTATTGAAATTAAATAAACATTTACTGCGAAACTGATGGATATGAAATACCAGAGCAATCGTCCATTTTATAAAAGATTGATTGATGTGCTATGCATTTAACTTTACTGTCAACTAACCAGCATGAGTAGAACTTACTGTCTTTATTTTGTATAAATAAATACACATATATATATA
>CABFPE010000449.1:263856-281325 GCA_900660155.1 Hofstenia miamia
GTATATATATATATATATATATATATATATATGTATTTTTTTTTGAAAGTTTACTTAATGAATACATTCTAAAAGGAAAACACATTGAACGTTTCGATTATATTATATAATCATCATTAGAGAATAATTTGTGGCAAAAATATTTTTACAATTTATTAACTATAAAATGAAATCTAAAATAAATATAAATACTTAGTTGGATTAATTTGTATATTTAATAACTTTGTTTTGTAGATGTTGTTAATTTCAATGGCTTCTGCAATTTTTGTATATTTTGTTCTTCTAATGATCTTAAAATTTTCAATGTTGATATTATGAATGTAAAATTTTTAAATGAAACTGCTTATATTTTAATCTTTTGCTTAGAAAACATAAAAATGTTGCCATTGATAGTATTGAAATTTTAAGTGAGATAATGGCATAACTGACCACGATTATCAACATTTTTAATCTCCAGCTATTTTATTATTAACTGGGTATGGCAAAGCTCAACTGCCAATTTTGCAATGAAATCGATGCATTTAGCCGCTTGCATGTAAACAAACCCTAAGAAAAAGGAACCATAACAAGAAAATTTATATTCTGATACTATTTATCCAAAAATTCCATAAAAAATAATTATATATGAAAATGAATTTGCGTTTATTTTAATTTTTACACGTTCTACAAAACTACATGAGTTTCAGGTAAAAATTTAAAAAGTTTCTACACGAATTTCATTTAAAATGTTGTTAATTTCTTTTAATACAAAAAATCATGTAATGTTTTAAGGAAAACAATACTTTCCTGCATATCCAAGAAATATAACTCTTAATATAAGAGATAGTAAATGTAGATAATATGTCTGTATTTTTGTTTATTAATATTTTAATATATGATTGCAATAAAAGGCGTAAAGTATACTCAGGTGACCTGAATACCAGAATGTGAAAAATGTTGGGATTTAGAATCATTATAATTGTACTATTTTTTGAAGTAACAGCTCTTTAAAATATTGCAAACCCCTACTGAGTACTATGCTCTACCACCAAGGTATCATATATGTGACGGTTGGCAAGTTCTTCCTACCGCCACCACTAATTTATTAATACAATTATTACCACAACTATTATTATCAGGATCTCAATCTTCCTTTTTAACATTTAGAGAACATATCAGTTCTTATTTATTTTATTAGTTCAATACTCTGCACACCTACATCAACTTACATCCGCAAAAAATAAGTGGGAGTTATCAAAAACAATCTTTGCTTGTAGCAAAAAAAATTTAGATGTTAAAAGTATTGCACCAGCCAACAATGCAGGGCTGATTAAATTTGAAGGGAATGTCTTTTTCATTTGCAAAGTTTAAGTTTTCAAGTGAAGTTTTTCTCGTATTTCAAATACCAATTAAAGCATTAGGCAATGACGAAAATCCGGCCCAACTCGACCCTACTTTAGGCCCAACTCAATTCCAACTCTGAGCTGCATATCAGTACGAGTCAGCTCATTATTAATTGGTGAACTTAGGACCTCTACCCAAACTTGAACTGGAATCTTTTGTAAGTTGCTTTAGATAAAATTTTCTCTGAATCTTTCGATTGGGTAACATAAATAATATTTGTCGTTTTAGACAATTATGGGAAAAGCAAAGAAGCTAATACTACAGGAAAAAGATACCATCCTTGCTGCCCTGCATCCTGTCAACACACAATCGGCGAGATCGCTAAGAAAAAATGGCTACATTGCCAAATTGGAGAGTGGGACAATGTGGGCTAAAAGAAAGACTAGCATAGCTGAGGATCGTATAATTTGTCGCCAAGGTAATATGAAGCTTTTGGCATTACTGCATCAGCACGCCTCGGCATTTGAGGCTAATAATATCATGCGTCTTTTCCTTTATCATCGTGTATCGACTGCTTCGGAGTGTCCAAAAGCTGAATAAACCAAAATTAACACTATTAAAGTGTCAGAAACAGCTAACTTGGTACCGCAAGTACGAGAAATGGACATCGGAGGAAGGTATGTTTTGGCTCGCCAAAGCCTATCATACATACTGTAAAGCATCCCACTAAGGTGAATGTGTGGTCTATAATGTTATGGTAAGGCAAAGGACGGCTACATGTGGTGGAAAATATAATGAATTCCGAGAAATACATTGCTGCCTGATTGAGTGGCTTCCGACATCAGATTGGCACCATATGCAGGACGGAGCCTCGTGTCACACTGCAAAACGCCGCCAAACATTTTTCTGTGATTAAGGGGTGCGTGTTTTTGATTGATCAGGCAACAGTCCCGACATGAACCCCATAGAAACACTGGGAAAGCATGAATCAACGGCTGTGCTTCTAGGCCATCATCAACAAGAAGCACATCATTGAGGCATTGATTAAGATCAGGTATGTGTTGTGGTAGTAAGTGTTATATACCAACGTCGCATAGCATAAATTCAGGAGCGTATTTCTGATTTGATTGCCGCTAAAGGCAGCAATACCAAGTTTTGACACAATGTGACTATTAATGTGTTAAGCTTTTTTGTTAATTGTTGCCAGCATTAAATATATTTTTATGTGGACATTGTCTATTACCAAGTTGTCTTATCATACTAAAAACTACACAGCCTATAATTAACTTTGGACCATAAAACTTTTATATTAATGATACAAAACTAGAGGGTGACTAATAATATGTTAAAGGCTGCTTCGTTTGATTATGGAATAATTACCAAAAATATTGTAATTTATTGATCAATAAGATATTAAATCCAGTGAGAAAGAACCAAAATAGAACATCAACTCATTGAAAAAACTAAAGAAGAATATGACGATAATATTAGCAGCATATATTTGGATGGAAAAAAGACAAAGCCTTAGTGAGAGTAAGGAAAGAGGCAAATAACACGGAGATTCAATGGTGGAAGAACACTACAATATATCTCGTTTGCTAGAAAAACAGCGGGCAGAAAACCTTTCAGTGGACTCTTAGGAGAATTGTAAAAAATACCACTGTTGTTCAAAAAAATCAACAACTTCACCATTTTGCCTCCTATGCCAAAAGACATCATAAATGACCTTAGTTATGATCAGCAATACTTTCATAAAATTTTTACAACTATAAAAATTGTCAATTATTCTGAAGAGCTGAAGAGCTTAAAGCTTGCACCTCTCAACTATTTCCATTGGATAACACTGGCAAATCCGGTTTGTTGGATTTGCATCACAGGATAATTTCCCTCATCAGTTTAATCTTATTCATTGTAGCCAATTCTAACTTATCTAGTGGATCAACTTATGTGTGGACGGAAATAGAAACATTTCGTGTTTTCCCTTTAGACATCTAAGCAATAGAAAGATATATATTGCAAGAAATGCATATTTTGCACACAGAAAATATTTTTTAATTCCAATATTTTTTGAAACTTTAGAAGAATAAAGAAATAAAGGTGCTCATATAATACTGACCATTATTAAAATTCCCTAGCACGAAATCAGAGAATTCAAACTACCATAGATTAAATTTGTTGCTCAAACATGGGATATAAATTATATATATATATATATATATACATATATATATATATATATATATATATTACAATAAGTTTGCGTAATTAAGAAATTCGTGAATTCTCTAAAATTTCATTGATATTGTGAAATTGCTATTTCACTTAAAAAACTTCATAAAACAACTAAATTTGAGAAGTTGGGGTTAGGGTTTTGATTAGGTTTAATATTTTCTTAATAAATACATGAGGTATATAGATATTTTAATGTTTTTATGAAGTTAGGGAAGTGAAAAACCAATTTCACAAATTCACTGAATTTTAGGGAAATCACGAATTTCCTAAAACATGTTATGTGGTTGCTAACTATTCAGCTTTACAAATTTTATCTTGCTTTTGATTTAAAAAAATCCGATCCATATATTATGCCTTTTACTTTGGAATTTACTATTTATGCAATCGCAATAATTTAAATAAATCCCTTTAGTAAGGTTATTGATATGTGATCTTAAAGTGTGCTTGAAAATAACAGGTTTGAAATACTTTTCTGAAATGGATACACAAACATTTTCGTCACCATTAAGCTTCATAGGATTACCTAAATTTTAAGTGCTTCTCAGCAAACGAAATACTACTGATATCCATAATCAAAATCATGAAAGGATAAGACAGCATCATTTGTTTCATTTTCATTTTAATATCGCGCTCGGTACAACTAATGCATGCCGCAATAAGTTTTGATGGTTTTTCTAAATCAAATTCAACAGTTTTGTAATTGTAATTCCTGATTACCTGAACATTTGTATGGCGAAAATTTAAGAATTTTTAAAAGAATTAATTTTTCAAGTTTTCCAGCCAGGCACAGCAATCCATCGTCGTCCAACTTTCAATATTGAATTCAAGCACATTCATCAATTGATATGGTCACAATTGTCAAATTATTTTATAGACTTGTAGAAACTTTTAAACGAACGTAAGCAATCTAATATTTACCTAAGAATGTTAGACATAAACTAAAAATTTATCAAAAAAATTTCATGAAATTTTTATTTAGACCAAATATTGCATTATTCTATTGTTTCTACATTTGCACTATAAAAAATTGAAAGAGACATAACTGTGTCAATATCACCATGGATGGGATGGACTTGGCCAAAATAATCTGAAGAAGTGGGTTTTCATAAATTTAGGCTAGAGTAAATGTGTGTGTTCATGTTTATATTACCAAAAAACTAAAGAATATGCAACATGTAGGCTCAATTTTGAACACTCAAAGAACTTGGGTTTGCAAATATTTTGGCTTCTTATCTTTGTAGCTGTGTAATCTGCACAGGGTCTGCTATTGGTCAGGCTCAGTACTAGGCAATTTTGAATGGTGAGCGGCTTAATTTTTTTTCTTAAAACTATGAAACGATTAGTTACTGAACAGTTATACAAAATCTAATCATGTTTTGCAAAAATTGCAATGATCTATGAGGTTCTTCACATGAAAGATAGTCTTTCTAAGACGACTTTTATTTATGGGAGAGAAAAATTTTTTAAAAAAGGGTTTCTATCAAATTTTAAAACACTAAAAATTTATTACAATATTCATATTAAAAATTGCAATTTCATATAGTGCTTAGATAGCGTTTGAAAGGGGACGCGTTTTGAAGGAAACATGAAAATCTTGCTTGTTGAGAAACAAATGATATTTTATTTTAACCTTAATTGTTATCATTTAATTCTAATTGATGAAATTTTTTGTATTATCTTTGTAGATCAAATTTTTTTAAACAAGGTTTTTGTCATAAAGAATTGTTTCTAGTTTTGGCCAAACTTGGATTTACATCGGTTCAGTAAAAAGTCATAACAATATAGAAATAAGACAAAAAATAGTGAACACTTTTATTATTGTTTTCATCCTTATGTCATTTTATAAGATAAGCTGTTGTGTTGGTTGCACGATTTTTGCCTGTAGCAGCATAAAAATTGAATGCATTTAAAGGCAATACCAGCAATTATGTTCTGCTATTGCAGTGGCGTCCCTGAGAGGGCACGTGGGATGCGGTCACACAGGTCTCTAAAATTGAGAAAATATTCTTAGTGTCTATAAATTAAAATAAAGCTAATTAAAAACAATTTGGGAACACCATGTTTGGAATGTGCAGTCTTTTGAGGACCAAGTTGAGAACTTGCACCATTTTAGGCCTAAATTATCAAGTGAAGAATATAATTATATAAATAAAGAAAGAAATGGGAGCCCAAAATTTGAAAAAATATTTTTAATAAATAATTTTGGAGGTCCAATAGTATATGCAGCAGTAACACTGTCTACTATATAAAACAATTTAGCACATGCACGCTACACTGAAGTTCATATATCAAATTAATGTAATAACAAACAGTTCAATAGAAGTATTCTTTTTTGAAAAGAAACAGTAGGAATGTTGAATAGTAAATCTGTAGAATGGAATTTGCTTTTTTAAATTTTCATCGTAATGTCGATTTTCCACAATGATAATTCTAATAACGCTATGTAACAAATTGTCGCTTTTGTTCTATTCCTGGGTTGAAAGTGTGTTTTCCTAAAGCTGTTAAGTCTAGAACAGAAATGAAATGGGTTTAGCTTTTGTAATCGGAACAAAGAAATTTGGAAAGTCGCGTGTGAATGTTACAAGGCATAGTTTGCCGTGCCGGCTGGGGGACCAAAACAAATATTGGGCATTGCATTTCACATGAGAATATTGCAAGAAATATTTTGATGATAAATTGAACAGGTGATTTTTATGTATGATGTGCTGTGTTACAGGTTGGTACAGAGGAGAAAAACGAGAAATGAAGTTTGCTATCTTGCGAATTTGGCGAGAACCGACGGATCACTCAAACAACTGCTACTTCTGTATAGTAAAAAATTGTTGCATTGGCAAAAATGCCTCTAAGATCGTTTATCCAGATATACATTGTTCAATCACCACAATACCCAACATCCCTTATATTTCTGATCCGACTCCTCCTAGGCGGCATCAGCTATCTCTAGGAAACAGCAGAAAATCAGATAGCGAGGTAGATACTGGAGATAATGACTACGATTCAATAGAAGGTGATAATAGAAATCCGTACATCACTACCCAGAAGAACGTGAACGATTTAATTAGGGACCTCTGGCTTATGCAATCAAAAGCCAAGCTTCTGATATCCAGTCTCAAACAGTGGCACATGGTTGATGATAGCATACAAGTCACAGAGAAAGCAGCATCAAAGATTCTCTATCTTCGTCAGTCAACTTGATGGACTGTGCTTCTGCAATGGGTTGCCGGTCTATTCCAGGCTATAGGTAACCCATGTAATCCTATTTAATGGCGCCGGGTCTATTTATAAACGGTTTATATTCGAGTCTCAAAGCTGTATTGTTTCACAATGGAAACAACTACCCGTCTCTTCTGATGGCCTACTCTGTGCACCCCAAAGAGGACTACACCAGTGTCGAAATGTTGCTGAATGCATTAAAGTATGATCACTACGGATGGGAGGTCATCGGTGATTTCAACTGTTGTCATTTATAATGGGTCTTCAAGGAGGTTTCACGAAATTTCTATGTTTCCTTTGTCTTCTTCCAGGCCCATTTTCACACAAAGAACTGGAAACAACCGACCGAATTTTCTGTTGGAAAAAGTAATGTAAAATGGAAACCGTTAAAAGAACCTCATAAATTGCCTATCTCAACGTTACACATCAAGCTAGGCCTCGTTATGCAATTTGTTACTGCTCTTGAGAAAGAGTCAGCAGCACTTCAATACCCCCAAGATCGTTTTCCAATACTGTCTGAAGCAAAGATTATATATTCTCGGACCACAGATTAAGAAAGTAATAGAACATGACGACTTCGCAAAGCTGTTAAACAGGACGGAAAGAGCAGCTTGGAACAGTTTCATTGGAGTTGTTCAAACTCTCATAAATAATTAGGCCAAAATGGGATTCAGAATGTCTCTAAAAGTCCATATCCTTGATTCGCATCTTGACAAAAGGAGAACATAGGCACTTACTCCGAGAAGCAAGGTGAGTGCTTTTATCAAGATATATTGGACATTGAACGCCAGTACCAAGGATAGTATAACGAAAACGTGATGGAAGACTACATTTGGAGGATTCATTTTACAATCATCGAACTAGGAAATCCAAATATTTTTGAACCTTATTGAGTGGTTTTTTGACTGTGTGTCTGTTTCTTGTTATATGTTTGTTTTTACCTGGTAAAATAAGTTTTTTTGTGTTGTTCTCGTGTAAGCAGAGTGTTGCTTAATAAAGTTATTTTTCACAAACTATAGACCTAAGCAATTGAAATATAACACACAGAAGCCAGGAACAAAAATTGTGTTACATAGTGTAATTCTGTCATACAGATTTTATATATAACAAGCTTGATTTTAAATGAGGCAACTACATTATTTGATTGTAGAACTGCATAAACTATCAATAATTCATATTTTTATGAACGTGAAATGTATTGTTCAGTTAAATGGGCAGAAATTGGCACTTCAGAACATTTTAAAGGATATGCAAAATTTATATCTGTAAGAGAGATTTTTTTAAAATAAAGTCATGCATGTATCTTTTATATATGCCAGCAAATCTGGCGCACAATGCGAGGACCTTCTCCAAATAGCTGAATTTCAATGCAAGACATCGTGCTGCAGTGATCATTGGGTTGACGTAAAACGGTTGTTCAATAATGAGATTACCTTCATTGGAGAACAATTATGTGAACTGTTTATGAATCCTGTGACTTATTTTGTGGTGATGAAATCCAAAAAAGCCCATTGCAAATCATAACGGACATGTGTGATAAGTTTTGAATAGGTCAGTTTCTTGTATTAACTTGGTCATAAATCACACTATATCGAAAATTGGTAGAAAAGTGTGGAGGAAAATTTTAGTCAGTGATGGATATACAGCTTGTTTTCATTTATGGTAAATTTTTTCTTTGTTGACTTCCATTCAGTCAAAAAACTTATTGAACTGCGCTATAATGTAGTTTATCATGGCAAGGGGCTAATAGATGGCACAGCTGGCAATGTCAAAAAATGGGAATTGGAAAGTTTATATCTGACTGTCATCTTGTAATAAACTAAAATAATTTATGAATTATCAGTGAAATTACTAGTGCTAAGACACCTTACCTACCGCTCAACAAGCTCATCAAGAATCACATTTCACTACAGTGGCCACATCTATACCAGATACACTAGAAACACACAGACGGAAAACCCGCAATGGAATTTTCTATAACTATAATTATGTATCATTCAGAACCACATTTTAAACAATGGTATGTGTCAAATGCAGACATGACAGGATAGTGGTTTTTCCTCTGTTCAGTCTGTCACCTGACTAACAACACATGGAAGAACCGCAAGTTCATCACCAAGCAGGTAGCTATCACGAGAACAAACTGTAAATATATTTGTGTATTTTTATGACAAACAATTTTGTAGGCAATTGATCTCTTGACATTTATAGTGTAGTAAGAATTTCTACGTCATTTTTAGATATTGCCACAGTGAACGTTTTGCTATTTACTGTTGTTTTATAGTCATTACTACTCTTATCCAAAAATTGTAAAGCTGATATACTGATTTTGGTTGCTACCTATGAAAGGTTTATAACAAGCAACACTGTAGTGCATTTCGGATATTAATTGAAATTTTCTTCGCAAAAACAAGTAGATTTTCTTACTTATGATTGATCATTTTAAATTTGGATCACTTGAACTTTAACTTTGTTTATTTTGCAATTGTTATCAAAATAATGAAAGCATAAGTCTCCGAAAGACTTCAGGAAGGGAAAGATTCTGGCGGGTCTATCCTGAATAATAGTTGGTGCACGGATAGCCGAAAATATTTGAAACTGCAACATCAACTCCCCGCCCCCTCCTCCAAAAAAATTATGCCAAAAGGGTGTCTGTATTGGTTTTGTGATTATCCCATGGGAGCTGAGACCCAAGCAAATTCAACATTGATATTACAAGGTAGAAATTAAAACAATTAGAAATAAGTAAAATGATTGATGGTTTATTATTTATGGCATTTGCTTCAACTGATCACTGGCTTGGAGTTGGCTGGAAGACATGGTCAAAGCATAATGGAGTCAACAATTGAGTCCGAACCGAGTCATCTTTGACCGGGCATCTTAGTCATAATCAAGTGCTTAAATTTTTTAAATATTTTACGGGAAATCTTTTGATTTAGCCAATCAAAATCAAATTGAAAACTTGACATAGCGGAAACATTCCATCACGTATGACCTCACTATCGGATTTAATCTTTTTTTTGCAAAACGGACACCGTTTTTTTAAAATTATAAATTAATTTTCAGAATAGATTAATTGTTGTTTATAGCCAACATTTTAGTTTCTAATACAATATTTTAAAATGCTATTAAAGTATTTTGTAACCCTAAATGTTGCAGTGCCAGTGACTATATAATCCACAAAATTACGCTATCATCATATATGCATTTCACTTGAAAAAGCATTTTTCCAATTATCAGCTTTAAATTAATTGAGCATACTCTATATGCTTCTTCTGCTGCAAATAGGTCCATAAGATTTTAATTATAACATCAAAAGTCAATTCTAAGATTAAGGAATTTTAATTAATAATGTGGTTTTCCACTCCCTGATCACAAAATCCTGCATACACATCTCCCAAAGCTAGCAAAATAAAGTTCCATGTAACAACCTTGTGTTGCGTGGTTCATTAAAAAAATCCAATATATAAAATTCTCTTCAGGTTCAGAAATGGTCTTTTCATTCTTTTTAGTTGGGCAAATTTTGCATGCTTTATTTTCTCATAAAAATATTTAATTTTGTCAATGATAATAAATAATATATTGAATTATTCAGTCAATAGTAGCAGGCCATTAATCCTTGGCATGATGCACTTTAACTTAGTATCTTAAGACTATGGTTTCCACAACATCAACAACTGACAAATAATGCTGAAAATGCTGTGCAATATTTTTTTGAAAATTCGTTCTCTCAATTATATACCATTCTTTTGAGGATGAGCACTGAATTCTATTGGACAACTCTAAAAAATATAGAAAATATATTTTCAATTTAATTTTAATATTATAGTGTGTTATATCTTCTTTGGATGGTTCCAGTATAGGATATTTCTAGTAAATTAAAGGAATATGGTAATGCAAACCATTATTGTAGTTACATACAAATAGACATTCTATATATGATATTCAGTATGTCTTTGAGGATTTCCTATTGCTGAAGATGCACGTTCATTTTTTGACAACCAAAATAAAAAAAAAACCAATATTTTTAAAATAGTAAGAGATTGGCTATATAAAGATTATTTAAGCATAATTGAGATGCATTTAGTGATATAATAAAAGCCATATTTTAAACTTAAAATACTATGGAATTTTGTAAATTTGTGTTTTTTGAGAAAAAAATACTTATAACCTCACACTAATAAGCTATCCTAATGGGTTGGTTTTGCTCTCTACATAAAAAATAGTAGTAGTTGCTTCCAAGGGGATTTGACCTCTTAATTACCTGAACAATAGGTGTGGTGGAAAAATTTTCAACAAAATGTTTGCATAGCAATGGTTTATGTGCTGAGCAGGTGGTAAATGAATTTTTTAAGAATATAATTTTTCAATTACCTCTATATGAAATTGCAAAAAATTCTAAGCTCTGCCTAGATCAAACAACTGTTGTATATTTAAAATGAAAAGTTTTAAACTTACATTCATATTTTGATAGATATTATTTTTTTCCAAAAATGTTGAACAAAGGCTTGCAGGAGATAAAACTTCATGATAATCTTGAAATATTTTTGAAATGAAAAAAGCTTTGCATTCTGTTGATAAAAAGTGGGGAAACAAACGAGTGATTTAAATGTATTTGTAGGTTCTTTCTGTAGCACTTGCATATGTGCAATGTGAATTAATCTATAAATATTAAAAATGGTAACAAAATTTAGAACTAACAATTCCTAAACCATTTGTTTTTGCAAGACTTGATTTTTAACCAAAGACATCTACTAGTGCTGATGGCATCTGTACTTTAGTTGAAATTACCTCTGTTTGCTTGAAGGTATATACCAACAAACTACTATGTTCTCTTTGCACTAAGGGACCACCAAATGCTGTTTCTTAGAATTTGACAAAGAATAGAATTAATCATGAATGATATGCCAAATATTACATTACTCAGCAAGTGTGTAGTTTACTATAAGTCTTAGATTATGTAATATATATATATGTAATGAACTCCATTTAGGTCTGGCAGTAAATTGTTTTCTGGCTAGCCTGAAGCTTCTCCATCCTCATTTATTCAATCTTTGATGGGGAGAAAAGACTCTTCTGAAGACATTCAATGCTTTCTCAATTTGTTATTTCTATTTCATTTGTACTAAAAATAATTTTTGTCTGTGTACAATTTGATAAAATAATAGATCTAATTGGTACATGGACAAGGTTTACTAGCTTGTTGTAATCACTGATTTAATATAGTAGATGCAGCAAACATACAAGAAACACAAAATCTTATTTCTTTAACTTATTTACACACATACCTCTAAATTGTTTAGTATATGAGTCAATTCTAAGGCTGGATCATAACCACTTGCCCAAACACTTCTCATAATCGCCCCACCCTTGATATATTTTGTAATTATCATATTATTGTAGTGTTGACCCATGTTAAAAAACTTTTTGTAGTTATAGGAACTGCCTGGAATTAACACTGTAGCATTCATTAGTTTTACAAATTATTTTCAGTTGATAATCAACAAATTATTATCAATAATGTGTTTCTTCTAATTATTCAAATGTTGTTCTGCCATGTTTATTGAACTTATGTAAACAAAGTACAGAGCAGAATCGTGATCTAATAAATTGCTAGAATTTAACTGGTAATGCCAGTAAAAACTGCATCATTAAAAAATTGACCTAGTTTGAGGGTTGTTTTATTTTATGATTTTGATGACATATGCCCTTAGCTCTACACCTTTTACATAATCAAGGACCAACTATTTTACTTGGTAGAAGGTCACAACTTCATCAGAATGAGTTGTCTTTGGCTGAATCTCATATATTGCATGTGAGTTGAACAAACTTATTTTGACAACAACTGAGATAGAACATAATAAACAATAATAGAAAATGGAGAACTGCTTTCATATCAGGCAGCTAAATAGAGCATTAATAGTTATACTAAATTTTGAGCATTTGCAGTATCATATATGTTTAAACAAGGATCAATACATTATGCAGGGAAAACTAACTTAGGTAAATTACCTAGATGAGGCATTGAGTTAATCAGATCATTCCTGATTTATAAAATCTACATTAAAGATATTAGTGAAAATATATAAAGAGCTAAATTGGGCTTAATTTATGAAAATAAAACAAAAAACAAGGTTAAAAACTCCCCTTTACAAAATAACAAATACAGCCTCATTATATGCTGGGAAAGCTGATTGATGGTAAGAAATGTTGCATTGCTCTCATTAAATTAAAATTTTAAATCAACTCTACTTATACATTGCATTAAGATAGTTAATTTTAATTAAGACATATCACTACTTAATCTGTCCTACTAATTTTACTTTACAACTTACCTGGCACAGTGAATTTTTTTGTGTTAATCTCATTATTATATTAAGATATGGTATTACCAGAAAATATAGACTTATCTTATAAAGATGATATATATGCATTAACCAAAAGTCAAATTATGCTCTTAACTAAAAAACAAGCTCAGTCTGTATAAAATACTTTGATTATTTATGAAAGATCAGAGGCAAACATTATTTCTAATATCAGTTTGAAAATTCAAAATATTTTTACAGAAATTAAAGAAAATCATTTGAATTAGAAATTAGACTTGGAAAATATCTTGTTTAAAGTAATAATCACATTAAGGAACTACTTGATTCATCAATACATAGATGCATAGAATTAACTGAGAAATCCACCATAAGTATTACTCTTGATTTACTAAATTTTCTGATTGCTCTGAATGACAATCAGTATTTAGTTTCTAATGTACATAGTTTTGAAATAAAACTTGATGGGATCAAAAAAAAGAACACCATTTTTCTGAAAGCTTATAATATGAAGACATAATTGTAATCAAAATTCTTAAGTATATCAATGAAAATAATGATGAAATATCCTCAGTATTTTTTTTTGGGCAAATCCAATCCTTACCATAGTTGCCCATGTACTTTAATAATTCATTTTAAGAGTATTTCAACAGCCAGAAAATGCTAATCAAAAGCTTGCATGTAAAATTTTTTTAGTGGATATCATATCTTTGTGTCTAAATCTCTTTCTTTTGAAGAAAGTAAAGTTAAAAATGCAATTCTAAGAAAATGATATGGAATGATATGTGATGGCAAAAATTAAAGATTTTAAAGACTGAAATCTAAAATTATTTATCAAAAAAGTCATGCTGAAGTTCATTCAATATCTAATGATATTTCTTGTGTTTCATTAAATGTTCAATTGACTTTAAGTTTTTCAAAACATGTTGAACTAGTTAATCTAATTACTTTGCATCAAATTTCAATTGTGTGGCTTGTTGAAACTTGGCTTCATCCTGATATTTCTTCCAATGAATTATTTGTTGCCTCTAATTTTGTGGTCATTTCATGCTCACAACTTAATATAAATGAACATTGTGGTCTCTTAATTGGCTATTTTAGCTCTTCTGATTTATTATATGAAGATTTTACCAAAAATTATTTGAAATTTTTGTTGCTTGTACTGTTTCTAGTTCTAATGGATATTTTACATTATTTATATTAGTTTACAATTAGGTATTTCCATAATCCATCTTCAAGCAACATTATTATTTTGGGAGACTTTAATGTACTGCACCATTTATGAGAAATCATAACTGACTTTGATAATGACTCTTTCATATCATGTTAAGAAGACCTAAATATGTTGTAATTCATTGTTGAACCAGCACATATTACTGGTAATTCATTAGATTTATTGTTTAGCAATAACCCTGATTTTGTGTCTAAAGTTTTAAGAAATTGTAACATTTGAGATAATTTCCCTATTATTTTTAGTATTTGATCATATGTAAAACAATGCTCAAATTATTTTTCTAACTATTCTAAATCTATTTTAGTAGGGAAACATTTTTGTATAACTTAACTTCATTATATGAGTTAATTACAAATACTACTCAACCGCATGATTTTTCAGAACAATAGCTTTCATTATTCAATAATGCTGTTAAAATTACCATGCCACTTAGACAAAAAAAACAGTTGAAACTCCTTATTATTGCTCCCATGTAATGCATCTTATAAATTGGCAGAGAACTTTACACACAAACCATCAAAAAGAAGTGGAATTTATATGCAGCACTTAAGCTACAAAAGATTAACAAAGATTAAGAAAATAGCATTGAAGCAGATGAAATTCTTTTATTATCTTCCATAAGTTACTCTGCCACTATCAGTTGTTTTGAAGTACTATGATCACTATCAAAAAATTATAAATTACTTTCTATTAATGAATGGCAAAATCATTTAGCAATTGACAACTTCTCAAAATACAGTGCACCTTTAATCAGTGAATCAGTGTTGCTGTTTGCTATTTATATTTGCATATACTCAAAACTTATATCTGGGCAAAATATTGGAAAACAGCATATATACCACTTATTTTAAAATCTGATTTGCCAAAATTGACTTCAAATTATCATCCTATAAGCATAGTCCCAAAAATGTCTCTAATTCTAGAAAGAATCTTATTTGCCTAAATTCTTTTGAATTCCTTACAACCCAAACTAAAATTATAAAATTTAAGTGCACTGATAAAAGCTATTTTTGAACAATATTAATTTATTGTGCACAGTAAATATTTGTGATTTTGGACTTCATATTGATAATAATATAAAATCAAATAAGACCTTAGATATAAAACTATCTAATGATTAATGGTAATTCAATATTTCAGATGAAATATTCCTTCTAATGCTACCTAGAAATACAATTCATTATTACAAAACCTGTATGCTTTCTGTAATACTCTATTACTCACAATATTGGTTTCCTAACATCATATATACAAAGAAACTTTAAAAATTTCATCACATATTATTTGATCCTGAAATGCATGGCATGGGCCTATTAGGCCTTCATCTTGATCAATTTTGGTAATATGATCAGTTTAGCACTAAATCTTTCAAGATTTTGAATGTACTGAAATTTATGAGTTTATTATATTATTAAGAGTCAATATTTGCAATAAAAGCAATTTGCTCAGAATACCATTTGAATTATTCAACTGGCAGGTGTAACATCCTCTACCAGGCATTATTACTGTTTTTCCTCTGTTACTTTATAACATTAGTTGTATCTTTGCAGGTAGGGATTTACTAATTTACTACATGCCCTCCTCAGCTTGTGTTATTTTTAGCGCAGCTTGTTCTCCATGTACCAACATGTCTGCTTTCTGAATTATCAATTCTGCTTCCTGATCTTCCTACTTGGTTTTTTTCGAATTCAACTTGCTTTGTCATTTTCTTGGATACTCTCAGTGATTAGCATGATTTCTCTCAGTTCATTGATCTTTTGTGAGAATATGTCATAGTATTTCTGATAGAGTTGCATGCCCTTAATTCCTATCATTAGCGTCATTTGTGCATTGGCCCTTCTTGTGTGGACTAGGTCTTTTACTTTTAAAAAGTGGAATTGAAAAATATTTCCAAGTAAAAATAATTTACATACTTGTTTAAAAAGTGGAATCGAAAAATATTTCCAAATAAAAAATAAATATTAATAATAATATTTAATAAACGTACGTGGTAAAACCCACATACGTGTTTAAGACAAGACAAAAATATAATTTATTCTACACTTTGCTTATAATGACCATATATATCATACTTTTAAATTTGTATATTGTAGTGTTAGTTTATCATCATTGTTGAGATGGCAATGCTTTAAGAAACAAGCATAATGTGTATTTACACATATTTCACACAGTTGCATCTAAATTAATGGTTAATAAACAAGTTGTTATTAAAAACGAGATGACATTTANTGAATTATTCAACTGGCAGGTGTAACATCCTCTACCAGGCATTATTACTGTTTTTCCTCTGTTACTTTATAACATTAGTTGTATCTTTGCAGGTAGGGATTTACTAATTTACTACATGCCCTCCTCAGCTTGTGTTATTTTTAGCGCAGCTTGTTCTCCATGTACCAACATGTCTGCTTTCTGAATTATCAATTCTGCTTCCTGATCTTCCTACTTGGTTTTTTTCGAATTCAACTTGCTTTGTCATTTTCTTGGATACTCTCAGTGATTAGCATGATTTCTCTCAGTTCATTGATCTTTTGTGAGAATATGTCATAGTATTTCTGATAGAGTTGCATGCCCTTAATTCCTATCATTAGCGTCATTTGTGCATTGGCCCTTCTTGTGTGGACTAGGTCTTCTCTTATCTGGTTATCTGGGTAAAAGAACATGAACACTTTTCTTAGACTGTGAGTGTTTGCCCCATCCTTATAAAAGAAGCTGATATTATCCCTTACTTCTTGTTCACTTATTTTGTTGGGATTGTTTTTGTTGATTATCATCATTGTTACAATTTCCACTCTTTTTGTAACATCATAGTAATGGTATTTTCTTTCCCAGATATCTGTCCATAAAATATCATTAACCCCATGGAATAGCATTATTGCTTTCAGAGTATAGCTTTCTATTTCTTTTCTGAGATCCTGTAGTTGTGTGTTGATGGGTTTCCCCTGTGTATACAACTGGTATGGCATTATCATTCCTTTGATGTACACCCTTTCTCTATTATCATTCTTCAGCCTTATCTCTTTTGATTTCTTGTAGTCATCGCGTTCTACCATAGCTTTAGCCTTCTTTTCTGTGTTTACATATGATTTGTACTTGTGTAAGAAGGTTTTTGCAACTCTGACTTATTTCGGCAGTCTCCAGCATGGG
>CABFPE010000449.1:327140-337851 GCA_900660155.1 Hofstenia miamia
GTATAAATTCAGGCACGACAAGGTGGGAAGAATGGTACACTGGAGTTTGAGCAGACAGCATGGGTTAGAAGCAGGAGACAAGTGGTATGAGCACAAGCCACAGGGCGCCATAAAAATGAGGAAGTTCAGGTACTGTGGGACTTCAACATACAGACGAGCAAAGTGATAGAACCACGGAGGCCAGACATAGTAGTGGTAGACAAAGAGAAAAGATTAGGAACGGTGATAGACATAGTAGTACCAAATGACAGAATAGTAGAAAGCAAGGAGAAAGAGAAGATAGACAAGTACAGAGAGTTAGCAGTGGAAATAGAAAGGCTGTGGAAGTTAAAGAAGGTTGAAGTAGTCCCGGTAGTAGTAAGTAAGAAGCATAAGAGATACTTGGAGGAGTTGGTAGTACCAAAGTGGGGAGGAGCAGTAGCACAGAAGGCAGCATTGTTAGGAACAGCTAGAGTCCTGAGGAAAGCTCTCAGACTCCCTGGGAACTGGTGAGTTCCCCGAGCTGAGAGGAATACCAGCATGAAGCTGTGCGAATTAATAATAATAATAATAATAATAAGAGTCAAAAGTAATTTATTGCAAAAAAATCTTTGTTACAAGACTATAAACTAAAAACTATTTACAAAATAATATTAACATATACATATATATTTGTGTGGTGTGTGTTTGTTGGGGATTTTTGTGTGTGTACATTATCTAGGATCATACGAAATTTTCGAAGGAGTGTAGTGTATTATTGTCATTAAGTATGCATTGTCTGTGAAAGAGGGATGTTCGCACATTTTTTCTAAATTTTTTGTATTTTAATTTCATGGTCTAAGTTATTCCAAATTTTAGTAACTATGTGGTGAAAATAATTTGAATGTTTATCTAATCATAAAAATTTTTTAGAACGTTCATTTAATTTAATATATTGTTTAAAAATGAGAGAGAAGAATTCTGTAATAAGGAGCTAATATTTTATATTGAATTCGATAGACGGATGAACTGTCATGTTTTTTCGCAAAGTTAAGTGTTTTAAGAGACCAATTGAAAGTTTTAGACAGAAGTATGCGATATTTTGAATTTATGGTTGTAAAGAGAAATGAGCAATATTGAAAATGAGATAAACAAAAAGAATTTATTAATTGTTTGTGATATATATTTGAGACGTTTCGCAGATGGTAAAGATACCTAACTCCAGAAGCCATTTTTTTAATTTTAGTCATTAAAAATTGTTCAAAATTTAAATCATTGTCAATCTCAACACCTAAATAATTTATTGATTCACTTTGCTTTATTGGTACTTGATTTATATTTAGTTGATTGTTTTTTTGAGATTTTTAAATGTTTTAGGCGAGAAAATTATAAATTGTGTTTTTTCAATATTTACTTTCAATTAATTATTCAAGAAATAATAATATTTGATTATTGAGAATAATAATAATAATAATAATAACAATAATTATAATAATACCAATAATAATAATAATAATAATAATAATAATAATAACAATAACAGTCAAAGCAAATTTATTGCTTAAATGTATATAAAAACTATAAACTATCACATGACAAAAATATTTTCAAAACTATCCAATATTAATTAACAGGGCACTTTTAGAAGTAATTCGACCATGAGTTTATTATCTATGCCCAATAATGTTTGCTTATTTAATAAGAATTGTTTTATTTTTTTCTTGAATTGTTTATAGTTTTCTCACATTTTATATCAATACTTAAATCATTCCATAATATTGAACATTTAAAAGAAAATGAATCTTGTCGATTATTGCTACTAAAATGTATTTTATTTCTTTTAATGATTTTGATGTAATTATTAAAAATAGCTTAGTTAACTTAATTCATGAATAAATGTGTGAATTATACATAAAGATTGATACTGAATAAAGTAACTCGGGGCCAAGATATCACATGATGATCTTAATTGCGTTATGGATTCATGTTTTTCAATGTAGTTAAGTGTTCTAAATGCCCAGTTAAACATTTTTCCTAATGATGAACGTTTTTGCGATTTGAGATTTTGAAAAGGAGATGCACAGTAATTAAATTGACTTAAGACAAATGAATGAATTAGTTCTACACTCGACTATTTTTCTACATGGCGCAAATGGTACAAATATTATATTCTACATGCCATTTTTTTTTAATTTGTGGGAGAAGAAATTATCGAATTTTAAGTCATTGTCTATTAATACACCTAGATAGTTTACACATTTACTTTGACTAATTTCGTTATCACAAACATTAATTTTAATATTTTCAGTAAGCTTTTGTTGTTGTTTAGATGAAAAGATGATAAATTGAGTTTTGTCAGAATTGATTTTTAGTTTATTACGAGTGAAATATGTTACGAGGTTTCCAATATATTTTGTCAAATGTTTAGTTGCCTCAAAGGGATTTTTCGCTGTTCGTAGTATACAAGTATCATCTGCGTATTGGTAAATAGTTCCATTTGTCAAGGATTTTGAAATATCATTTACGTATAATGCAAATAGAATGGGTCCTAATACAGTTCCTTGGGGCACACCAAGATTTGTAGTAGCATCCCCTGAAAAAATATTGTCGATTTTAACTCGTTGTTTGCGATTGCTTAAGAAACTCATAATAAAATTTATTGCATTTAAGCTGAAACCTTGTCGCCTTAACTTTTGTTTTAAAAGATCGAAATTCATTGAGTTAAATGCTTTACTTAAATCAAGTAAGGCCACTGTTGTAAACAAATTTTGATTTGTATTTATTTTAATCTTTTCTGTGATTGATAAAATCGCATCAGATGTACTGAACTTAGGTTGAAATCCAAACTGATTAATTGATAAAATTTTATTGTCATTAATAAACTTGTACATTTGTGATGCTAGAAGTTTTTCAAATATTTTTGAGAAAGGGTGTCTTATGCTTATCGGTCGATAGTTCATGGGATCTAGTGGTTCTCCTTTGTTATATAACGGTGAAATATCAGATTGCTTTAAAACCGCAGGAAAGCCATTATTTATAATACTTTGGTTAAATGCTACAAGTTGGTATTCATCAAAAATATAAAAATATTTTTTAATTATTTAATACGGTAGGTTGCTGGATCCACAAAATTTATTAGTATCTAGTTTATTTACTATACATTTCTAAGATCATGATAGCAAATTAAGTTGAAATGAAAATGTTCCCTTTGTATATCAAGTTGTTGAGATGAAAAGTTTTCATTTTCTTCGAATTTGAAATTGAATTTACCCATATTTTCAAAATTTCTGTTTTAAATATTTGCGATATCCTTCTTATTTTTGTACGTCCTATTACCATATTTTATTTCTTCAATGTGAAAATTTAGCCCTTTAGCATTGCCATTATTAAGAAAATTCCATTTTGGTTAGATTTTTTAAGCGTTTGAAGTAATCCTTTACTTTAGTTTAGTACCTAGATATACTGTCCTTTTTGATTAATTGCTTAGTATGCTCATAATTGGTTCAATTAAGATTGATGGTCTCCGATTTCGCAAGTTCAAAGAGTTTATTTTTCTTAATTATCGGTTCTTTAATCAAGTCGGAATCACGGGGTTAGTTAATCACCGGTCTTAATTTAGTGCTAAATAATTTGGTTCGCCACGGCGCTACTTGGTTTAAGGCTTTGGTGATTTCACGGTGTGATGAATTTCAACATACTATCCGATTAACTAAAAGTGTAGATTAGATCAAAGCATCTGTTCTTCAAAAGGTCTATAAATTTTTGATCATTTAAATTGTTAAAGTCCCTAGAATAAACAACTTTCCTAGTTTTTATTCCAAACTTATGATTACTAAAATAACGCAAAGATTGTGATACCTAAATCATTCAAACATATATGTTTTGTATTTATTACAACTATAGAATAAGAAATAGTCAATTAAATTAGAAAATCTAGTTTGATTGGTCTTATTAATAGTTTGAAAACCGAAAATAACATATATGGATTCAATAGAATTTAAATAATTGGAATTAAAATCTCCTAAGATATTAACAAATTTATTTTCAAGAATGGCATATTCAATTTCTTCAATTTTGTGGTTATAAAATTCAGAGATAAAATTTTTATTTGGATTATAGCAAATGTTTATGAACTCGTTGTTGTAGGAATTTACGAAAGATTTTAATTCAATCCACATAGTTTCGAATAATTTATGATGCAATTCTAAATCTTCTCTCCGTTTTGATTTTAAACATTTGGGAATTAGTATCATTAGGCCGCCACCCATTCAGATCTATTTTTAAAATAAATATCGAAGTAGCAAGCATAAGTATTATATAATGTTTTCAGACTATCAGAATCGTTTCACCAGGTTTCAGTAAAAACATATATTGTGTTTGTTCCGATTTTATATACCAATTGTATAAATTCATTGCGCGATTTGCACTAAAACTTCTAGCATTCATATAAATGATTTTAAAGTTAGCTTTGAATTTGTTGAGTACATCGTTCGTTCTATTTTCCGAAATTGTCTCCAGAAATAATTAGTCGAAATTTTAAAAAGGATTTTAAATGATTACCTAATAAATAAAAGAATTTGATTGCATAATAATTTGAATAAACTTTTCTAATTTTAATGGAGTTAAATTTGAATTTTTTAGGGAATTTTTTAGGGTTATTTCAAACTGCCCTTTAATGAATATAGTAATAATAATTATAGAATATCAAAAACTGCACCTGAATAAGTTACTATAGATCTTTGACGAGAATGACTTGGGCGAAAACGTGATGAGATGAAGAAACTAAGCATTGCAGTGATGTAGAAGATTCGATACGACTGATTGTGTGATGCGTTGCAAGTTTTCAGGAGTTAGGAATGACATACCTTTTGAAGCTACAGAAGCATAAGAACAAGGTGAGTCAATACAAAAACAACGCTGAGAATTGGGCCTGAAATGTGACTTGAGACGAGAGATCACTGTAGAAAGACCTTTTCGAGACAAGTGAATGTCATCCTTTTCGAAAAGTTCAACATCTATTGTTCTGTGATTAATCAGAAAGTGTGAAAAGACTTCGATTATATGAATATTTGGAGAAATGAAGGATATTATGATTTTGTAATTTTTTACTTTTTCGTTGAGCTCTTGAGTGCTGTGTTTTGGATAGCTGTGAACTGTTGTAGTTTGATTGAAGATGAGATTATGTGATCTAGCTTTTTAAGAATCAATTTTCCAAGAACGAGTGTTGTAGAATTTGGTTTGATGCGTTTGATGTGCGTCGTCTGTTTTTCTGATGATGTATTGGAAGTGGCGGATGCTGATGCGGATGATGGCTGCACTTCGGAATCTTTAGATTTTATTACAGGTGACGAAGGAGAGATTTCTGCTTTGTTTGAAGATTCTGATTCTGTTTCAGTAGAGATGTCTTTAAAATCTTGAATGCACTGACGGAAAAGAAATAGAAAAGCTTTGGAAGAATTACTTTGATCGAGTTGGCAAAACATTTGATGTTGCGGCGTCTTTTCTTAGTCTCAATGAAAGCAGATGCCGCGTGCAGTGTTGTAGCACCAGCGAATACGTCATTAATTACTGCTTCGCGAGAGAATGTTCTAAACGACGTCCATAATAATAAATATACTAATAATAAAAATAATAGAAATACTTTGAAACTAAACAATTATATATTGCATATTGTATACGAACATGAACTATTTGAATTAATTTACAATTTCACAGTAAATTTAGTTTTCCCTCAAAGTTCAGCAAGTTCGAACGTAAGTAATTACAAGTTTCAAAGTGGAACAATATACCCATACTTATATTGGCATGCTTTACTTAATTTATGTTCATCAAAATATCACTATAAGGAGCATTAGCAATATTAAATGCCGATCCATGGAAATCTTTTCTATTTAGCCAGCAATTTTGTCACATATACTAAACAATTCTATTTGAATCTTTAACCATATACCCACAAACTTTGTTTTAAAGTAATAAATCTCTTTTTCACGATTTTTAATAATTTTATCAGAACCTGTTAAATTTTTTTGAAAGCTTTTGATATGGACACATCTATGCCTGAAGTATATAGAAATTTTATTTTTTTTCAATGAGAAATCTGATTTCTGTAAAATCACTAAAATTTAATAGGCATAATGTCTAAGAATAATAATAATAATTATAAAATTGAATTTTACCAATACAAAAAATTAAATTAAAAATTTTACAAAAGGGTATTGATTAATTAGATGAATGACAAGAAAAACATTTACAAAAAGGAAAGGAGTCACATTTAAAAGTTATTCCATGAATAGATATCGAGCTTTGGAAATAAGATAAGAGTTGTATCTTGAATTAAGAAGGATGAGATCATAGATCTATGTCAAGATGTTGGATTATAAAATTAGCAGGAGAAATTATTCGGGAAAAGAAATTGGCAGTGGAAATAGATTTGTGAATTCTGGGAAGATGAAACGTAAGATTAGAAGAGGATCTATTGCCACACACTGAAGAAGAGAATTTTATAAAATCAAAAATATCAAAATCATAGCGTCCTATGAGAAGTTTATTGAGAAATATTAAGTCAAGAAATTTTAGATAAAGTGATATTGGAAGGAGTTTTGAATTAAGTAGAAGATGTAAGTAAAAATTTCGAGACGAAAATATCCATTTGAGAGCGCGGTACAAGATACGATCAATTTTAATTGCAGAAGTGCGATTGAGAGACCAGCATTGAGAACCATAACAGAAACTAGAAATACAATATGATTTAATGATTTAATTTTATGTGACTATTTGAACAATTTGTGATGGAAGATTTCAGTAAATATAATGTAGATGCGAATTTCTTAATCTTAGAAGATGTGTGAATTGTCCAGGAGAGTGAGTTCGAAATTTGAATTCCGAGATCACGTACATTGAGTTTAAACGCGACTGGGGTATTGTTAAGAAGAATATTAGGAGGATTGTAAGATTTGGCTGAATTGAAAAGAAGTAACTGAAGTCACGAAGTCGTTGATAAATAGAATAAATAGAAGAGGACCGAGAATGGAACCTTGTGGTTCGCCTGATGAAACTGAAAGCTTAGAAGAGATACTATTTTGAATTCTTAGGACTTGCTCAGGGTCAAAAAGATGCTAGATATAACATTTACAAATATGGAATCAATACCAAGATCTTTTACTTTATTAACAAGAAGTTGATGAGAAACTACTTTCCAATATTTTGTTTTTTGACCATATACACAGTGCCAGGTCTCGAATTAATGAGCTTCCCTTTCCTGTTTATGGTATTTTTAATTACTTGTTAATGTGTAGACCACGTCCATAATTATCTCCGGTGGTTACACTTGCAATTCTTTTAAATGTGACAGATCACTTTTTAATCACTCACAAGTCTGTGGCCTAACGCCAGGAAGTAAAGTAAAGCAAAGTAAAAAATTTTTACTACCGGCAGTGTAGGAGGTCTTAAGTAAAGTATGGCTTCAAGTTGATAATTACACATTATGTTGTGTTTGATATTAATATAAACATTTCCCGTAGTGAATGAGGTCGTATCTTAATCTTAAAGTAAAGTAAAGTAAGGTAATGTAAGCAATATTGATCTCAATTTAATAGTCGCTGAAAATTATCATAAATGCAGGATATAAATTAAATCAATAATTACAAAGAATTAATTACAACAGAATTTTCTTTGTTGCTGTAAATAACGCAATTGGATAAACAAAGTTCCATGCTTTAAATAATTGGATTTTTGCGCCAACCTGTTGAAAGTAAAGACATTGTTTGCTAAATTGGAATTGTCATTGATTGTACAATTTACAGTGCATTTTCACGAGAGCAATCTGACATAATTACTTGGCCGTAGTGAGCCACTCCTTGGCCTTTGGTAGCATGTTTTCACGATAGCGTTGCATCCATTTTCAAGAACAGACTGCAGTGTGTTTTCATGGGAATGCGCAATCGCGCTGAGATAATTAAACATTGCGGGCTTAATTTTAGAGTGATGATTTTGCGATCTGAAAAAAGCACGATTTTTAGGAAACTTTTGTATGCGAATCAACTAATAATGTGCTAGGATGAAATTTGGATCGCTTTTGTGGAAATACATGACAACTTTGAAATATTCTAACCAATAATTTGTAGGACGATTTTCAGAGTGCTCTGGTGAAAACAAATATTTTGTTGCTGTGGAAACATTGTAAAATTTTGGGTGTAGCGCGCCCATGAAAAAAGCGCTATGATTGCATTTAAAGATAAATAACTGTGGTTCCAATAGATTTGCTTTAATATTAAAAGCGGGGAGGATCTTCTTTTTAGTAAACCAATGTAATTCTTAATATCGAAATCTTCCAAGTAACCAAACAATTACAGTCATATTATAGATCAAATTAATATTATATGATTATTTTTTTATTAAACTACACAATGGCACTCACATGGATATCATAACTAAATCAAAATACACTCTAATATTTGTAAGTTTGATTTTTTCCTAATAAATTAGGTTTTATTTAATTATTTAAGTCCGTTATGCAATAGGGATGTTTTTGCCACTCACACGAACATAATTTTCATTAAAACATGGAATGGTTTGAATTGAAAACATATATTCAGGAATAAACCTAACCCCAATCTTCGTCAATTTTTCATTTTTCAGGATTTCCCGAATAGGTTTTCATTCCCCAGACTATTCTTAACTTTTCAGGATCTTTTATTCACCTAATTTTAACCATAAACCTAACTAAATTCTTCTTTTTTATAGAACAAAACCCTAAACCAAAGTCTAAAATTCCTAACCTAAATCTAAATTCTTATATTTTATAGATGTAAATCCTAAACGAAAGTAACAAATTCATGTTTCGTAAACTAAAAACTAAATTTCTAATCTAAGACCTTTTTCTATAGTCCAAAACCCTAAGCCAAAATTAGAAATCCACGTTTCCTAAACTTAAAAACCTAAATAAATATTTTTATAGACCTAAGCACTAAACCAAGTTACAAATTCATGTTCCTGAAATCTAAAACCTAAATTTTGGATTATTTCATAGCCCTAATCTCGGAACCAAAGTCCCCAATTTTGTTTCCAATGAAGGCATTCCATATTTGATGAAAATCATGTTAGTGAGGATGGAAGGAAAAAAGGTCCACCATAGTTTTACTTAATTTTATTTTATGGTAATATACGATGATTTAAGCAAAGTAAGTAAAATACAATTATAAAATTCTCTGGTTTACTTTATTTTACTTTAGGGCAGTGAACGAAAAATTAAATAAAATCTAATTAAGCTTACTTTATTTTACTGCAGTGTACAACTAGGGTTCTTAACGGTGCTACTTTGTTTAGTGCTGATTGATCTGAGCCACAATTTAATTTAACATAAGTACCAAAATTTAGAGTAAAAATATAGTTGAAAGGAACATTTCTAGGTAAAATTTCCAAACTACTATATATATTTTCTTAATAGCTCCTATATGTGAGCAAATAACATACAAAAATACTAAATAGATTTACAAAATATTTCAAATTTATTTTAATGAACACAGTTACTTTAGATTGTTCATCTTCTTTAATTCTTTTTTTAATGTTCTACGTATTAAAATCGACTACAGTTTATTATAAAATAAATCAATTTATTAAAATCTTCTATTTTCAAATCAAATTGTTGAAAAGTTCTACAATTCGAAAATGTTTCACATGAGAATAAGAAATCCGATAAATGTTATTCATCTTGTTGACAAGTACATAATGGTGAATATGCTCAGTTTTTTTCGATATAAATCATAGTCAAGCATACAATTATCAATGATTACGTTTAAAATAATTACTTCCCAATGATGTTTTACAGGTTTAACTCTTTCAGCGCCACATAACGTTATAACTTACAGACACTGCGGGAATGTTTACAACGGAAGTAGATCCCATGATACTTAAAATAGTAACATTCGTCACTCGCCACATAGAGGGAATTCCCTCAAAAACACGAACGATAACTGACTAGTGATCTGTGTCGACTAAAGTCGCCTATGGCGGTCATAGCATAATATTTTGACGTCGACTTTAGTCGCCTATGGCGCCAAAAGAGTTAAGTTAGTTACAAAATGATATATATGGGAGTTTATTTGTTATTGATCTTAAATTACCTAAATCATTTTTTCTATTACAATATCTACGATTCCATAAATTTCACTTAAATGATTTTATTTCAGATCATTTATAATGAAGTTTTTCTAAGCAGCTATTGGGCATATCATATGTTTGCAGACTGAAGTCTCTAGATAACTTAGTATTTGTTGTAAATTCAAAATAAAAACAAATGCTGCATCTGATTTGCATAATTTGGATGATATTATAATTTGTTGTAATAAGGGCTCTTCTTGTTTGATATAGATTTAACACAATTTATTAGAAATTTTACAGTTTTGGTTTTATGATAGATTTCTAATGGTGGGCAATGAGTAATTATTTCTAAAGCATCTCTTTTAGGTTTCAATTTTGCACCAATTGCTGTTTTCATTACTTCATAATGGAATTTACTGAATTTCTTAGTATATTTATGTAACCAGATTATGCTAGCATAATTATAGATTGGAGCTACAATTATTTCAAATAACTTCATAATTGCATTAGCTCGTAATCCCCATTCCTTTATAAAAGCCAAGGCATTTCTAGCACGAATTTCTACTTTGTCTTAAATTAAACTACTAATACTACTACTACTACTACTACTACTACTAATAATAATAATAATAATAATAATAATAATAATAATAAT
>CABFPE010000449.1:359719-384608 GCA_900660155.1 Hofstenia miamia
TCACTACCTTTCTTGAGGTGCTTCTGTATCATAAATGTCCTTCCCACTACCATCCACTATGGGCACCCACTCACCACACACTCCTCCAATGCTACTGCTAGTCTCTCATGAACACTTGTGAACTTCTTCAGCCAATAGACATGTACCTCATCTCTGCCTGGTGCCTTCCAGATCTTCATCTTCTTTAGAGCCTCATTCAGCCTTACAGTTGTGATTAATTCTTCTTCTTGCCTGACTTCTTTCTGCATCTGTATACTCTCTATCTCCGGTCCTTCACTTCCCTATATATTTACTGCGTCTTCACCTGCTTTAGCAGTAGGCTTTCCTCCTGCATCTAGTTCTTTGTAGAATACTCCTTTATATTGTCTCTTGCCTGCTTTGCCATTGCTCTATACTTTCTCAGTTTCTCAGCTTCTGCAACTAATCTCTGCTTAAGCTCTTCTCTTGCAGTTTCTATAGTATTCCCCTTACCTACCCTGCACCTGTCCTGCACTACCTTATTTGTCATGATCTTTCCTATTTGCTGCCTAATTTTTGCCACTTTATTCTCAATTCTTCTTTCCCATGCTGGCTTTCTGTCTCCCTTATCTTCTTGTCGTCTTTTTTTCTTCATTTTCATGCCTACATTCTTCAGCACCTCACAGGCACCTGCATATACTAAGCTATTATTATTATTATTATTATTATTATTATTATTATTATTATTATTATTATTATTAGTAGTAGTAGCATTATTAGTAGTTCGATTTAAGTTGTATACAGACAAAGTAGAAATTCGTGCTAGAAATGCCTTGGCTTTTTATAAAGGAATGGGGATTACAAGCTAATACAATTATGAAGTTATTTGAAATAATTGTAGCTCCAATCTATAATTATGCTAGCATAATCTGGTTACATAAATGTACTAAGAAATTCAGTAAATTCCAATATGAAGTAATGAAAACAGCAATTGGTGCAAAATTGAAACCTAAAAGAGATGCTTTAGAAATAATTACTCATTGTCCACCATTAGAAATCTATCATAAAACCAAAACTGTAAAATTTCTAATAAATTGTGTTAAATCTATATATAATCAAGAAGAGCCCTGATTACAACAAATTATAGTATCATCCAAATTATGCAAATCAGATGCAGTATTTGTTTTTATTTTGAATTTACAACAAATACTAAGTTATCTAGAGACTTCAGTCTTCATACATATAATATGCCCAATACCTGCTTAAAAAACTTCATTTTAAATGATCCGAAATTAAATCATTTAAGTTAATTTTATGGAATCATAGATATTCAAATAGAACAACTGATTTAGACGATTTTGTAGCTACTTTAAATCTGTAAAACGTAATGGGGAAGTAGTTATTTTAAATGTAATCATTGATAATTGTAAGCTCGCCTATGATTTATATCGAAAAAACTGAACATGTTCACCATTATGTATCTGTCAACAAGATGAAGAACATTTATCGCATTTCTGATTCTCATGTGAAACATTTTCGAATTGTAGAACTTTTCAACAATTTGACTTAAATACAGAAGATTTTAATAAATTAATTTATTTTATAATAAACTGTGTTCATTAAAATAAATTTGAAATATTTTGTAAATCTATTTAGGATTTTTGTATGTTACTTCCTCACATAGAGGAGCTATTAAAAAATATATATAGCATATATAGTAGTATATATAGTCGTTTGGAAATTTTACTTAAAATGTTCCTTTCAACTATATTTTTACTCTAAATTTTGGTACCTACCGGTATGTTAAATTCCATTGTTGCTCAGATCAAAGTAGCATCGCTAAGAACCCTAGTTGTACACTGCTGTAAAATAATGTAAGCTTAATTAGATTTTATTCAATTTTTCGTACACTGCCGTAATGTAAAATAAAGTAAACCAGAGAATTTTATAATTGGATTTTACTTACTTTACTTAAAACCTCATATGCTACCATAAAATAAAATTAAGTAAAACTATGGTGACCTTTTTTGTTTTCACCCTCACTAATATGATGTTCATCAAACATGGAATGCTTTCATTGGAAACAAGAAACAGGATTGGTGACATTGGTTCAGAGCTTAGGTCTATGAAATAATCAAAATTTAGGTATTAAATTTTAGGAACTTGGATTTGTAACTTGGTTTAATTCTTAGGTCTATAAAAATATTAATTTAGATTCTTACGTTTAGGAAACGTGGTTTTTTAATTTTAGCTTAGGATTTTGGTCCATAAAAAATGTCTTAGATTTGAAATTTAGGTTTTAGTTTATGAAACATGAATTTGTGCCTTTCATTTAGGATTTACATCTATAAAAAATATGCATTTAGATTTAGGTTAGGAATTTAGGCTTTAGGTTTACAAAACATAGATTTTAGACTAAAGTTTAGGGTTTAGGTCTATAAAAAATAAAAATTTAATTAAGTTTATGGTTAAAATTAGGGGAAAACTGAAGAATGAAAGACTATCCAGGAAATCAGGAAAAATGAAAAATTGATGGAGATTAGGGTTAGGGTTATGCCTGAATATATTTTCAATGCAAACTATTCTATGTTTTAATGAAAATAATTTTAGTGTGAGGGGCAAAAATATCCCTATTGCATAACGGACATAAATAATTAAATAAAACCTAATTTATTAGGAAAAAATCGCACTTACAAATATTATAAAGTATTTTGATTTAGTTATGATATGCATGTGAGTGCTGTTGTGTAGTTTAATAAAAAAATTAACCTTTTAATATCAATTTGATCTATAATAAGACTGTAATTGCTTGGTTACTTGGAAGATTTCAATATTAAGAATTACATTGGTTTTCTAAAAAGAAGGTCCTCCCTGCTTTTAATATTAAAGCAAATCTATTTTAACCCCAGTTATTTATCATTAAATGCAATCATACTGCTTTTTCTTGGGCGCACTACAGCCAAACTTCTACAATGCTACCACAGCAACAAAATTTTTGTTTTTCACCAGAGCACTATGAAAATCATCGTGCAAACTATTCATTACAAGAAATTTAAACAGTGCCATGTGACGTCAGCAAATAACTAGTGAAAGTGCGGCATAGATTATGCACTATGCTTAACTGTAAGTGAATGAGGCTTTTACAAATTTATATATCCTAAAATTAATATATTATCTAGCTCATCATCAATTGTTTAAACGCTATTAGTTTACTAAACAATGCAAAAAAAAAATTTTTTCGTAGCCATAGTTGTTCACTTGTCAAAATTTTGCAAAAAAATTTTATCCCATATGTCAATTTATAAAGGGAAAAATGAAGTAGATGCAATTGAATATAATTTCATGAAAATGCCAACATGCGAATGTTCAAATACATCATCAATTCTAATTGGTTAATGCTAATACAATAAAATAATGTTAAGATCGTATCTATATCATTTGAATTTCTTGTGTCAATTTTGCATTTAATGAATTTAAGAGGTAAGTTAAGTCGTGCGAACAAGGGAAATACCTTAAATTATATAATATTGAAGAGGATCAAGACAAATTTTTTCTGGCAATGTGTGTAATAGANATAACACAATATAAATAGAATATATATATATATATATATATATATATATACAAAAATGAACATTTTTTGATTCTAGAATTGGCGTCTGTGATTTTATTGAAACTTTTATGTATTGAGAAAAATTTGAAGCTGCTTTCTGTGTTTGAAAAGCATTTTAAGTTGTGTAAATCTAAGAGATTTGAATATTCTCTTAAACGCCAACATTACAAGAAATTTAAACAGTGCCATGTGACGTCAGCAAATAACTAGTGAAAGTGCGGCGTAGATTATGCACTATGCTTAACTGTAAGTGAATGAGGTTTTTTACAAATTTATATATCCTAAAATTAATATATTATCTAGCTCATCATCAATTGTTTAAACGCTATTAGTTTACTATACAATGCAAAAAAAAAATTTTTTCGTAGCCATAGTTGTTCACTTGTCAAAATTTTGCAAAAAAATTTTATCCCATATGTCAATTTATAAAGGGAAAAATGAAGTAGATGCAATTGAATATAATTTCATGAAAATGCCAACATGCGAATGTTCAAATACATCATCAATTCTAATTGGTTAATGCTAATACAATAAAATAATGTTAAGATCGTATCTATATCATTTGAATTTCTTGTGTCAATTTTGCATTTAATGAATTTAAGAGGTAAGTTAAGTCGTGCGAACAAGGGAAATACCTTAAATTATATAATATTGAAGAGGATCAAGACACATTTTTTCTGGCAATTTGTATAATCGATGCTCCGCTAAATTTATCTGTAAGTTTAATCTATAGTTGATTTTTAAATGCCGGAGGCCCAAAAATGCATTTAAGAAAGAAAACAATATCTATTTCAAGTACATTTTATTAACACGTAATTGAATACGTCATTCTGTTTTGCTGTTAGAGGGCTACAACAATTTGTGCTACAATTTCTTGTAATGTGGTTTAGAATATTTTAAAGTGGCCATGTATTTCAACAAGAGTGATCCAAATTTCATCCTAACATATTATTGGTTGATTTTCATTCAAAAGTTTCCCAACTAATCCTGCTTTTTTTCAGAGCAGAAAATTATCACTCTGAAATTTAGACTGCAATGTTCAATTATATAAGCAATTGCGCACTCCCATAAAAACACACTGCAGTCTGTTTTTGAAAATGATGCAACACTATTGTGAAAACATGCTACCAAAGGCCAAGTAATTATGCGAGATTGCTCTCATGAAAATGCACTATAAAGTTTACAATCAATGAAAATTCCACTTTAGTAAAAAATGTCTTTATTTTCAACAGGTTGGCACAAAAATGCAATTATTTAAAGCATGGAACTTTGTTTACCCAATTGCGTTATTTATAGCAACAAAGCAAATGCTGTTGTAATTAATTCTTTGTAAATATTGATTTAATTTATATTCTGCATTTGTGATAAATTTTCAGCAACTATGAAATTGAGATCAATGTTGCTTACATTGCCTTACTTCACTTTACTTTACTTTAACAATAAGATAAGACTTCCTTCACTGTTTATATAAATATTGAACACAACAGAATGTGTAATTATCTACTTGAAGCCTTTCTTTACTTAAGACCCCCTACACTGCTGATAGTAAAAATTTTTTACTTAACTTTACTTTACTTCCCGGCCTTAGGCCATAGTTAGACTAGTAATTAGTTAAAAAGTGATCTGTCACATTTGAAAGAACTGCATGTCTAACCACCTGAGATAATTCAGGATGGTGTCTTCACATTAACAGTTAAGATTACCATAAACATGAAAGGGAAGCTATTTAATTCAAGACCTGGCACCATGTATATGGTCAAAAAAACAAAATATTGGAGGGCAGGTGCTGTATTCTTAGGCATTATAGACAGAGATTATCTGAACATTATGTATGGTAAGAATTTTAGTGTGCTAAATATCAAAACTTGCGAATTTTTCCAACCAGAATTTTGAAAACCTGATTACAATCACATTTGTGGAGCTAAAAAATATTTTTTTTATATTCTGAATGTTATTTTCAGAATTAATTATACATTATTATTATTTTTATTTTTTTTACAGAAATCAGATTTCTCATTGAAAAAAAACTAAAATTTCTATGGATTTCAGGCATAGATGTGTCCATATAAAAGCCTTCAAAAATTTTAACAGGCTCATACAAAATTATTAAAAATTGTGAAAAAGAAATTTATTACTTTAAAACAAAGTTTGTGGGTATAGGGTTAAGGATTCAAATAGAATTATTTAGTATAAGTAACAAAATTGCTGGTTAAATAGAAGAGATTTCCATGCATCAGCATTTAAAATTGCTAATGCTCCTTATATTGATATTTTGATGAATATAAATTAAGTAAAGCATGGCAATATAAGTATGGGTATATTGTTCCGCATTGAAACTTGTAATTACTTACGATTGATCTTGCTGAAAATAGAGGGAAAACTAAATTTACTGTGAAATTTTAAATATGTTTAAATAGTTGATGTTCATATGCAATATGCAATATATAACTATGTTTAGTTCCGTATCATTATTTATAATATAATATAATAATATTAGTAATATTATTAATATTAATTAGTTTTACTATTATTATTTCATTTCTTCTCACAGCTTCATGCTGGTATCCTCTCAGCTTGGGGAACTCACCAGTTCCCAAAGAGTGAGAGCTTTCCTCAGGATTCTAGCTGTTCTTATCAATGCTGCATTCTGTGCTACTGCTCTACCTCACTTTGGTTCTCCCAACCCCTCAAAGTATCCCTTTGTGCTTCTTACTCACTGCTCCTAGTGCTCCTACAACTTTCACAGCCTTTCTATTTTCTCTGCCAATTCCTTGTACTTGTCTATCTTCACTTTCTCCTTGCTTCCTTTGGTACCACCATGTCTATCACTGTTCCCAATCTTTTCTCTTTGTCTACAACTACTATGTCTGGACTCTGTGCTTCTATTACCTTGCTATCAGTTGATCTATTGTCTCCGCCTCTTTCTTACAAACCCTACACTTATCACTTACTTCTACTCTTTTGTCTATATGCTTATTCATCCAATTTATTCTAATTGCTTGCTCCTATGAGTGAGTAGTATACATAAGGGATAGGAGAATGCACGAAAATGCCTCTGATTGGTCGAGAGCTTATAACGTCACATGTCATGTGACAGATGATGAATATTGGAGGCAGGGTTTAAGTGCTGACTCAGCTACTTAACAAATGTTGATTGACTGCTCACTAATTGAATTACACAGCATGCAAACTTTTTTGACAGGTGGGGGTAAAATGTTAATGAATTTTTTGACAACTATTGCTAATTGGTTTTTTAATTGATTTTATGTTGATTCATGTTAGGTTCAATTTTACACTGTTTTGGTATGACTAATTTCACTTTGTTAATATCACAATTGTTTTTCTACATTACATCTTGTTAATACTACCTCATTATAACAATAAAATCGCTTGCATACATTACATTGCTCTTGTGATTTTCTATTGTTGGCTATTTTTACAACCCTTTGTCGGATACACATAATATTACAAACTACTTTTCCATTACATGTAAAAACACAGAATGCAATGACAAACCATGCATATCAAATTTCCCATAATTTAAAGAAGCTTAAACTTACAATGTAATTTGGGAAAACTTTCAAAACCACATTTTGCATTTTGTCAAAATTCATTAACATGTTTATCATGCTTTTTCAACCAATAATTAATTTTCATAAGTTCAATGTATTTCCATTGGCTGGTCAATCTATATATTCACCTCATTTCTTCGGATAAAATCATTATTCTTCTTCTACACAATTTCATCTCTCACTTTTGGCAATGTCTGTTGAAACACTAGCATCCAGTTCATTGAGCAGTCTATTTGATGATCTATGCAGAACCCCACTACCTTTGCATGGCTATAACCCGCTAACACAGGAGATGATGCAAAACTCAACACAAATGAAGACGTCCTAAGTCAGTAATAATGCGATTGTCTTCCCCAATATGAGCTAGGATGACCATGTTTTACAATGCTTAAACGATGTTAATTCCCTACCAACAACCTGTATTTTTTCAAATGCAAGCCTGGCTAGTGAACTACCAAAAAAACTATGATTAACAATCAAAGACGCTGTTCAGCTGAACACAAGATATGGTATTGTGGTAAAGATAAGACTCGACAATGGTTTCTACTACTTCATTCCCAAGTGGTATATCAATGCATTGGGTGAGAATTACAAGATTATGGTAAATAAAAAACTTTTTCACAGTGATGACATGGAAATCAAAAACAGTTGCAATAATGTAAATTGTATTATATTAGAATTTAGTAAATAAAAATATAGTATTGCTTACTTCTACATACACAGTTTATAATAATAATACTAGTAAAAATCATTAATTATTAGTTATAGTGGGTTTACAATAAATTTCTTAAATATACAATTAGCAAATGACAATAATAATTTACCTTTTGAAGTGTTCATTCGATGCACAAATTTAAAATAGTCCTTTATACAGTCTATAGAATTCTCCATATTCTGTGGGTATTGATATCTGTGATCAAGTAAATTTTCCACAGGTTGAGAGATTAACCAACTTAAAAATTCACAGTTCATAGCATCACATACCCAAAACACAGTTTCTTTTCTATCTGACAATTTTAATGAATCAATAAATTGAAGCATTTTTTGATTTGTTAGGGCTCCTTCTGTAAATGCTATATGATGGAAGTTATGTTGATACCAATTGAATGCATTCTGTATATGCCCCAGTAAACAGTCAAAATCCTTCTTTGATTGATGCACTGTAATAATGTATATTTTATCATCCATCAAAATTAATAGCTCTTTAATTTAATAAATGCTACTGAACATGCTCCCACATAGCTTGAAAAAAACATTAGATTTCACACATGACGCCATGACTAACAACCAACTATTCAAATAGAAAACTAGAGGGAGAATGATAAATATTTCTATAATCAGCATAAAACACAAAAGTAATTGAATCAAATCACTGCATAATTTCGATAAATTTTTTGCCATTTGAATAAAAACCATTCAAATTCATTCTACTCATCATTGTCAAAAAATAATAATTTTGATGTCAATGGATTTAATATTTGCTATGTTTTAATCATTTAATAATAATGATAAATAATTTTTAAAAAATTATTTTTTTATATTTTTCAACTTTTATCATGTATTGTTTATTTCGAAAATATTTCTCAAACCAGTGTTTATAATATTTTTACATGGTCACATGGATAATTACTTGCAATAATCTCATGGTAAGATTGTATGGTAAATAATTCTATAAATTTATATTTACTCCATTTTTGTTTTATATTTTAAGCAAAGCAATAAATAATCCAGTTTATAATAAACACATTAGATATAATCAATCTTGTATTTTAACCAAAGGGTAAACATGTTTCTTAAATTGAGTTGTTTTGTTTCACTAGTAAGTACTATTTTTTAACAATTAAAATAAAAATCAATGTTACAATTATATTTATTCTAAATATTTTTTACACGCTAAATCTAAGTACAGTTTGTGCATTGCCACCTGGATATATTGGCGGTTTATCCTTGCCACGTTGAATTTTAAGTCTGATAAACATCTTATATTTTTCTCCTGTAGCTTTCTCTGCATAATGTTTAGGTAGGAAGAAACAGTTGCCATTTTCCAGTATAATTCTTACTGCTGGACCATACTTTGTCTGAAGGCTATATGCGTTGTGTATTTTTTGCCACTCACCAATTTTTAATTCTCTAACAGAGATATATTTCATCTGACATTGTTCGGAAACTTCATTAAGACTGTTGACCATCTCTGGTTGAACTACCTTACCAATAGTCTCTAAGGAATACATGGTCTTTGGTAATACTGGCTTTAAAACGTATTTTTTGGGTTGTGAGAGTTCGTCTTGTTTGCTCTGCATAACTTTGATTTTTGAGCACGAGATTTGCTAGCAGCTTTTGAAGTCATTGCTGAATTTAAAATTGAAAAAGTGTTCAAAATACGTGTTATTTATTACAAACTTTTACCATATAAACCAATCAAAAATAACTTAATTCATTTGATCCAATCATCAACTAATGTGATTAATTCATTTGCCATTGATGTTAGAATATTATAAAATATCTGTTATATGTGTACACCCATGTATCTAGTTTATCCCAATATCAATTTACCATTTCCAACTTCTTCTATAAAGAATAATGTTTTAGATTATAAAATTCCTGATTTCCCCATAACGTATTGTATCTATGTGCTTATAGATTTACTTAACACTATGCTAACAACTGAAAATCTGTTTACATGACTCGGGGCTAAGTAAAGAATTACCACTGTGCTTAAATTTTTCCAGGGTTTGGGTTTTTGCAAAAAAATGCCTAGAAACACATTAGTGATGTTTTTGACAGAAGCTTTTAATCTGTCACATTCAAGTGTACTCAATTTAAAATCTTTTTATTACCGCATCCAGAAACCTGGAAAGAGAATCTATCAATCATGCAAAAAACTCAACATTTTTAAAACCTTTTCTTGGAGAACCTGTCAACATATCAAATTATATAAAAGCTTTTTGCATAAACTCGCCTACTTAAATTTTTAAGTATGAGGAATTGACTTTATCACAAAACTTTCTCTAATTGACTTTATCACAAAACTTTCCCTAATTGACTTTATTGCAAAACTTTCCCTAATTGATTTTACTTCTTGCTAATTGGATATTCTCTATCCAATCAAAACTCGATGTCTCCTGCATTTTAAAATTTTATTATCAAATTCTATTCTCATTTGAACTTTGGTTAAAAGCAGTTTGTTTTCTACATACTTTAAAATGTCTGTTAATGTTTCTGAATGTAATATCCTCTACCAGGCATTATCACTGTGTATCTACGGTTGCTTTACAATGTTAGCTGTGTTATTGTGGGTAAGGATTTACTTGTTGTTACTGCTTGACTGGTTTCTTCTGTTAACTTAGTAACCTAGAATTAACTGCTCACTTTTTAGGTGATAAAGCCATGTGGTAACTTCTGCAATGATCTCCTAGTGGGCATCTGCCTGAAGTGGATCTCTACATCCGGTTTCACTGTTCCATCCAATGTTTGAGTGTCACTGCTCAGCTCAATAAAGATAGCTTATGTGTGCCCTACATTAGCTCGGTGCTTACTCAAGTCATGACACAACTTGACTTAAACTCTATTGTGTGAAAGTGTTGTTTCTATTTGCAACCAGAACTGTCACTAGTTGTTCATTAAATATTACATGTAGCCATTACCAAAATATATTGGCTTACTTAAATAAATTCTGTTCAAACAACTTCCTAACCTACATTTATAATTTACTACATGTACAGTCACTTTATTGGTCGATTATGGGTCATTAATTTAGATCTAAAATAGTAATAAGATAATTCCTAAAGTTTGGTCATCCAACCATTTGCTGACAGTTAAGTTATCTGATACATGTAGAAACGAAATGCTAGTCAGCTAATTGAGAGAAAACCCCTAAACCTAACCTATGTGCACTTTCATGATCTGGCACAGAGACCCTTGAATCATTCCCTGTGATGTGCCCAGACCACTACTAAACACAGCTTGATTAGCTCAACATCATATTAAATATTTTAATTTAAATAATCCAAAACTCTTGTCAATGTTTTTTTAAATCAAAAAAGCATTTATTTTAATTGTCACAGGGCTATTTCCTAGCCATTATTTATTTTTTAAAAATAAAACACAGTTGCAATTTTGTTAAAAACAATTACTGATTTTTAATTAATTAATGAGTTTTTAAAACTTTGCAGATGTATTTTTTCAAAATTTTATTGTTGATACTAGAACAAATCTTTGAAATTACACAGATTTGTGTTTTATTATTTTTGACATTCTTAATCCACACTCTTACAATATGTTAACACTTGTTTATTTGTTAAAAATGTATTTTCATTTAAACATGTGTGTGCATTATCTGATTTTTACTAAATACACGTTTTATAAATGTTTTCAATACACTATCTATTTTAAATAATTTCCGTTTTGGATGAATACTCAATTTATTTGTTAAAATGTCAATTTATTCTTTCTATTTATTATAGAACATTGAGTGTCTCCTCATTTGCAGTTTATTACTTAATATGCTACAAGATTACCATCTCTCTCTACGCATTTTTTTATAATTGAATAATTATTTTTAAGTGTCTTGCATGCTCCATTAGTCATTCATTGCTTTCTCAATATACATTTTAAATGTAATTTTGTTTTACAGAGAGAGGAGGAGTTATCAATATTGTTTATTTTACTGTTGCATGCATAAATATCTATTTAACATTACACTGTCAATTTTTTATCTAACACCCGGGGTTTTTTTTTAGGGTGATTGAGATGTTATTTATTTAGCTAAACATAAATTTGCTTAAAAGAGTTTTAAAAAATATAGTTTACTAATTTTATTTTAAAAAAGTGTTACTCTCTGGTTCCAAATTTTCAATTTGCATTATTACTTGAGTGTGAACAAAATGCTTGTAATTAAATTATTTCTCATATATGTAAAAAAAGTGGGTTTTGCCAATGAACCTACTTATAAATGACACAGACACTCATTAAAATTTATCCTTTCCCTTTATTACACTAGCTGATTGATAATTCTTTAATGTTTTACTTTTCAATCGCACTATTTAGTAAATGTTGTAATCTTGTTTAAGAGTTTTATAATGCATGTGTATTTTTTTATATATTCATTACTGATTACAAGTTTTACATACATTACTATTTCCTCCTATACCGTGGTATGCATATTTTTTCTCTTTCTTATTTATAATTTTTAAAATTCAAATGCGTGTCAAAAACAAAATTATTTCATCTTTGAAAAATGAGTTGCATTTATTTTAATACCTAAAATATTCCTTTCTGTGTTTTTAAATTTTTTTCAATCAATATTTTCCTGCTTTACTAATACATGGTCTATTTAGACCAAAGACACCATCTCAATATTTCTGTGGTTTGTGTCAATATAACCCCTCCCCACAAAAAGTAAGATCTCATTTATGATCAAGGCATAGATGCATGGTAGTCAATTTTTGCCTCTATTGAAAGACTTATTTTGGAAGCAAGGCTGAGCTACATAAGCATATTGATAAAAGCCACCCAAATGAGATTTCAACAAGTCTGGTTTTGAGCAATGATAATGAATACGCCATACACAGATCAGAAAATGCATGTCGTGGTGCTTTTTCAAATTATTTATCCAACCAACTTAATTTGATTGATATTTATGAGGTGTTCTCAAACCATCACGAATCAATACGTCAAGTAATCTTGAACAAGGTTTCCACGCATTATTCTGTGAAAATATATTTAACATGTGAGCTAAAAATATGAGAGGAGCAGAGGAGAATCATGTTGTCATCAGCAACAAAATGTATATTTTGTAAAAAACTGTTTACACAGGACAATGTTAAAGTAATTTATCATTGCCAATTTTCGGGAGAAATAAGAGGTGTCACACACAACAATTGCAATATTTTAAATTGAAGTCCGCAATTTATGCCAGTATTATGCATAATGGGAGCAAATATGATATGCATATTTTATTAAAAACTTTACAAATGAAAGATGGGGAGAAAGTATCCTGTGTCCCATGCAGCTCTGAAGTGTTCTTATCACTAAATTTGAAGGTGCCTGTAGACGGTTATAATGACAAACACGGAATTTATAAACTGATATACAAGGAACTCCAGTTTTTAGATAGCTATTAATTCATAGCCGCAAGTCTATCAACCCTTGCAAAAAAATTGGAGTGGAAAAATACAAATTTTTATATGAAGGATTAGGTGAACAAAGGGCTTGGTCATACTCCCAAGGAAAAGGTTTTTTTCTGTACAGAGCATGGAGACGTATAATCTAGACCCTGCCCACTTTTTTATACTATCAAACTTTAGCTGGCACGCAATGTTAAAGTATACAGATATCTCTCTTGATCCTATACATGATGAAGAAGAATTAAATTTTATAATTGGCAGTATTTGCAGAGGTATGTGCACTACATTTTCTGATTGTTATTTTAAAGCCAACAATCCAATGTTAGAGGGCTACAATCCTGAGAAGAAGACCACCAATGGGTTCTATGGTGATGCAAACACACTCTATAGTGGTACCATGTCCTTGAACCTTCCTATAGGTGGTCTATCATGGTCTTCAGCAAACCTTGAAAAAATATTGTCCATGCCACAAGATTTGAAGACGGGATATTTGGTGGAAGTTGATCTGGAATACCCGCAACATTTACATGATGATCATTTTGACATTCCTCTGGCTCCTCACAAGATGACAATAGAAGATAAGCATTTATCACCATACCAACTTGAAATAAAAAATCAGTTAAAAATAAAGTTGGCACCAATACCCAAACTAGTGCAAACATTTTATAAGAAAGAAAATTACATTGTTCACTATGAGGTATTAAAGTTTTATGTTGAACACGGATTAATAATTACAAAATTTCACAGAGCCCTCGAATTTAAACAGGCACCATTTTTGAAACCATATATTGACCTCAACACTGAGAAAAGAAAAGCTGCATGAAATGATTTTGAAAAGGCTTTTTACAAGTTAATGTCAAATGCAGTATTTGGTAAATTTATGGAGAATTTGAAAAAGAGAATAAATATAAAGTTTGCACATGATTTGGAATCAGCGGAGAAATTAATAAAGAAACCAGAGTTTAAATCATACAACATCATTAGCAAGGATTTGGTACAAGTTATGATGAGCCAAAAAGATATTTTATGGGACAAAGTAAATTATATTGGAATGGCAATACTTGACTTGTCCAAGTTAATAATGTTTAAATTTCACTATGAGATCATGAAACCATATTTTAAAAATAGAATTACGTTATTGTATTCCAACACAGACTCTCTCATGTATAGGATTAAATCAGAGAATGTGTACACCAAATTAGCCTCCATCTCACATTATTTTGACTTCTCCAACTATCCAAAGAATTCACCATTATATAGTGATATAAATAAAAAAGTATATTTGAAGATAAAGTATGAGTTGGGGGGAGGGGTTTTATTACAACTTGTGACACTAAAACTGAAATTGTACTCTATCAAATATACAAATGACAGTCACGAGGTGTTGGAAATGGCTAGCATGAAAGGTGTGACTCGCTCTGTGAAGCAGACGATGAATTTTGACCTTTTCAAGTCTATTGTATTACAAGAAGGCATCATTTGAAGACCAATGACTGGAATACGTTCACACATGCATTCAATTAGTGTAGAGACGTCAAATCATATAGCATTATCATGCTATGATAATAAATGCTATCTTGTTAACAGCATAGAAATGCTGCCATATGGACATAAAGGTAATAACAATTTACATGTTTATAATGTTAAACTCTTGTTTTAGATATTGAACAGATTAATAATTCACAGTCCATTATCACTACTAGCTCTGCACTAATTGATGATGGGGTTAAACATCTTCATCTAGGTATATGAAAATTTATATTGTATGTATTATTAATTTGTGTTTTAGATTCTAACACATAGTAATTCATAGTTCATTCTCCCTTCCACATTGTATCCACTTCAAGTCCTTGTATATGGTAATTCATTTTTAAAAAATTAAATGTTAAATTTTACGTTTAGATATTTCCAATGTTTTACCTCTGTTGTTGATGGTTTATCATGTTTACTTAATTGCTCCCTCCACTGTGTTCAATGCAAATTTGTTTAATTTCTCCACATAATGTTTTTTGTCAATGTTGATTTTAAATTAATTCTTTATTTAGAATTCCCTCATTTTAATAATTGACTACCTCACATACAAAGTTTACCCATTCTCCATGTCCATTCAATCCCTCAAATGCTCCTGCTATGTCTAATTTATTTTTAAAATGGTATAATTTAATTAATCTGATATTTATTTATGTGAATTTTTAGTTTCCACACAATGTGATGTGATTATGCTCTCTGCTTGTTTGTTTGCCATTTGAAAAATCCGATTCTCCCAATGCATGATATTTTGTAAAAGAAGGTATAAACATTTTTAATTGACTGATTATTTATGTGAATTTAGTTTTCCATTCAATGTAATTACCCTCCAATGAATGTTTGCTCACTAATTAAAAAAGTCCGTCTCTTCAATGCCTCCATACAGTTAATTTATTTTGTAAATGGTATAATATATTTTAAATCTATTGAATATTTATACATATAGTTTATTTTCCACACTCTGCTGAATGATTCTCCGTTAACTGAAAAAAAGTTATTCACCCTATGCTCCCCACACTTAATTTATCTTGAAAAAATGGTCTAATATCTTTTAATTATATTTTTTAAAAAGTTTATTTAGATTCTCATGTGTTTTAAAAAAAATTTTCCATCATCAACTGATGAAAGAATGCCTCCATGTGAAAATTCCTTCGCAAAAAAAGTATAATCATTTTTTAATTTATAAGAAGTTAATGGAATATTTAGCTGTCTGTTACTATTTTTACAATACCTCACTTGAAAGAAGAAGTTTTCCATTATCAACTGATGAAAGAATGCCTCTTTGATGCTAACAAATCTCATACAATAAATACGGAAGAAGAAATTAATTATATATTTTGCTAAGGTCTATTTAGTTTTGCCGAGTATACAAAAAAGTTCACCATCATTGATGATTTGGTTTAAACACTTAATTCTATTGTTTTTCCAACTAGGCTCTCTGCCCACATTATTAATAATAATTATTATTATAAAATAGAAGAGGTGCAAAATGCAATAGATTACAATGCAACAAATGCATTTATTCTGATACGAGACTATAATACATTATCTAAAAGACAGAGAGCAGCAATTAATTAATGATTTCTGTGCTAATGTAGATGCAGATGTATTAAACAAGGATAGGCCAACAAGATCTTATTTGCTTATAGATTATTTAATAGTCTCACAGGATATGTGCTCTAACTATGAAACCTATACATTCTAATCCTTCAGTGGTCATTATATAAACATCTATGTTACAAGTATTATAGCACACACCACAAACTTAAAGAAAATGATAAGGTCAAGATGCTTCAAAAATTTTAGCAAGAAAAGTTTTGTACAGGGCTTAAGAAACATCCCATGGGATTATATATACACACTAAATGAGCCTGATGATATGATTAACTTTATTATTCAACAAATTCGGCAATGCTGAGATAAGCTTGCACCATATAAAAATAAATTATTTAAAAAGTTTAAGCCTAAAAGCTGTACATTACTCAAAATTTGGGAAATAGAATTAGTTAAAAACTGCATTGCAAAACCTAAGTTCCTCAAACATTACATTTGCAAATGAAATTAATAGATAAGGGAAATTGCTAAATGCTTAAAGGAAAGAGGGCAAAGAAGATCAGGTAAAGCATTTATTTATTGATTTAAAAAGTTGTAGAAGTAAACGGACATTTTTAAACAAATTTTTGGAAAAAGTCAAGGGCTACTGCATAATATTAAAGAACTTATGATAAATGATAAATTAGTCACTAAGCCTTTTGAAATAGCAAGTCATTTCAACAAAATATTCGAAATTATTGTAGAGTATAAAAGAGATGTGGAATACTACAAGGAGATTAACTTGAATTGTATTCCGCCTAATAAGTTTACTTTTCGTTGCATAACAAAATTTGAATTGCTAGAAGTCATAAGTAAATTGGACACACAAATCTAATGGCAGTCTAGGAATCCCTACATGTATTATAAATAAATACATTAATTTGTTTGATGAACACATGTTATTTGCATTAAATAATGCAATTAGTCAAAATACATTTCCTGCTATTTTCAAGAACGTTGATATTACACCTGTGTACAAAAAAGGCAACCCACTAAATGCAGAAAATTACCATCCAGTAGCAATAAATCATGTGTTCTCTAAAATCTATGAAAGGCTTTTATGTAACCAAATTATTTCATACATTAATGAATATAAAATTGTCAGTGATAAACAGTTTGGTTTTCGGAAATCATACAGTACCTCTGATGCACTCTTATATATTACTGAAAGTATAAGGTCCAATTTAAACAATATTAGCAGTGCAGTTGCTCTTCTAGACTTAAGCCTTTGATAGTCTCAGTTTCAACGTACTGTATAAAAAACTCCGAATCAATGGATTTCCCCTGACAGCATAAAGTTACTAACACGATTTAAAGAAAACAGAAAACAAAGAGTTCGAATTGATATTTATTCAAAATATATTACTCCGCAGTAAGGAATCTCTCAAGGCTCTGTGTTAGGCCCTATTCTCTTTGTTTTGTACGTCAACGACATACAAAATTTCATAAACTGCGAGGTACTCCAGTATGCAGAGTACACTTGTTTCATTTCACGGGATTCAAGTCCAATACCTGCATCAAGAACGCTTCAAAATAATATTAATAACATCATGGTATATTTCAAAATTAACCAATTAAGAATAAATGCAAGCAAGACCCATTTCACTATCTTTACACCACATGAACAGCAACAACTAAGTACGAACATTCAATTAAACATAGATGAATCCAGTGAGCCAATAGAGCAAACAGATAGTGTGATATATTTGGGTGTTGAGATTGACACAAAATTTACATTTGAAAACTTTGTATTCAGTAAGATCAGGAAAATGTCCAGAGGTGTACAATACCTAAAACAAATAAGGCACATTATCACAAACAAGCAAATATTGAAGGCTTTTGTAAGTAGCCACTCAGTTTATGCTTGTAATTTGTCGCAGGGTTTAAGTATAGAACAGCATGAGAAGTTAAAAAAGGTAGTTGCTTTGGTCCTTGACAACACTATACAATATTAATAAACAAATGACGGGTGAGAAGCTACAAGAGATTCAAATGCTTGCGCCAAAGTTTTACATTCAATATGCTAGACTGGTTACCATGTATAAGTACAGTAATCATTTGACAGGTTCTTTAAATTTCCTTGATAATTACCTCATGTTAAATAATCGTACAAATAAATGTATAATTGTCAGTAAAATAAAATGTTCACAATGGAATAGATCGTTCACAACAGTTGCAAGCAGAAATTGGAATAGTCTAGCACAAGAGATCAGAGATTCTAAATCATTAAACGTATTTAAAAGAAAACTTAAACAAAACTTACTTGCACATCAAACAATATTAGGCGGTTCAAAGAAACTAAACACCTGGCAGAACATTTTGAATAATCTTTTTTAATTTTAAACAGTTTAGTATGTGTTATTTTATTTGTAAATTTTTAGCTTGTTTATTGTTTGTGTTTTCTTGTTAAGTGTGCTACCACTTTTGTAAATATGTATACATGTATATTGTATATATTGTATATTGTTTGCAGATTTGTTGGTGTATGCAGAGTGGGAATATGGAATTGATAAAGTTATTGAAATACTATTATTATTATTATTATTATTATTATTATTATTATTATTATTATTATTATTATTATTATTATTATTAGAATTATTATTATTATTACTATTATTATTATTATTATTAATATTATTATCATTAATATTGTTATTATTGCTTGAATATTTTTGGTTGTACAGTTTTCTATGAAAATAGCTAAAAACTTTAATATAATATTAGTAGCCTATGCATTGTGTACTTTGGGTTTCAATTCAATCAAACATGCAGCTCAATTTTTTGTCCAATAATGCAATAATAAAAATCAGAATCCCCCTGCTGTTCATTTACTAAATGTTTTTCACGAGAAATTGTAAATAATTGCTGTGGTATTTTTCCTTGAATTTGTATGAATTTTCTTTATAACTAAAAATGATCGTTCTAGTAATGCTGCTGAAAATCGAATAGTTTTTGCAAAATCGAAATGTTGTTGATTTACATTTGAAGTCATATTGAAAAACAGACCATAAAATGTATCTCATCACCTTATTACTTATTTTTGCTTTAATACAAAAAAATAAATTTAACCTATTAAATTCAATGTTGAAAACCTGACGAGGATATCCCCCTTATATATGCAACTTCGTTTTGGGTTGTTGTTATTAAAAAATAATATTTCACGTGCTTAGATTTTAGAAGTGTTTCAATTTGAAGCAGTGATCGGACTGCTTGTTTTGGTAAAAAAATTTTCGTGCAATGATTTAAAGAAAACGGTTATTATTTTATTATGAAATCAACTTGGCAAAAATCTTATACAGTAATCACAATAAATCTGTTGAGTAAACTACCCAATATATATATATATATATATATATATAAAAAAAAATATATATATATATATATATATATATATATATATATATATATATATATATTTCTCGGGGCCAAGCCCTCGTAGCTCTTATCATATACGCTTTTGTAGATGTAGTTTTCATAGCTTGTTCTATCCACATTCAAGCAATATTGCATAGGTTTGAAATATTCAGCCTGAACCCGGCATTCCGATATTGATTTGAAAGAAAAATTTCACAATTGTATCATAATATATTTAATATATCATGATTCCATGTTATCCTGACATCCCCCCAAAAAAATTTGGCAAAGACTTCACCCGAAAATACCATAAAGATCGTCCGAGCAGAAGAACGGTCAAGGATTTAGTGAATAAATTCAATCAAACTGGTAGTGTAGCGGATGAGCGGGAAACGTTGATGTCCTTTAGCCCCTTGTAGTAATCGGATCTATATATTATCTAGAGCAAGACATTGTTTTGAACTTTTCATCAGAAAGCGTACATGCAAATAATAAGAATATTAATTACCTAAAGTTGAATGAGTAACCTGTGAGGAACGCTTTTTTCATATAAAATTTCTTTTGGGCTTTTGGAAGACATTTATATCAAGAAAGATTTTCTGTGATAAACATGTTTAGAGAAGAGAAGTTGGCGATTTGTGAGTAAAATGTTTTTATTGATATTTTTTGTTAAAATATTTTGTGCTCATTATAGTAGTTATCTTTCTTTTATTGGATCATATCTCGGTTCATTCTTAGACGGAATGGATGCCTTTTTGTGTGGCATTCAAATATCATGCTCAGCACATTGAAGCTGAGGCCACAGAGAGATATATGAGCTCTTGAACACTACATACAAGTTGCAGAGATTTGATTTGGTATTTGGGACTGTAAGATTTAAGTCATTTCTTTAGTGTCTTGAAATTTCGAAAATTTATCTTGCTCTGGGTTGCTTAAATTACAGTACCTAGAAATAATTTAGTTTGAGATAGACACGCAAAAGATTTGTGCAAACGAGAGTATAACTATAAAGGAGATAAAATTTGAGTGTGCAATGCAATTTTAAGAGTGAAATAATGACTCAAGGTAGGAATGCAATAGTGATCATGCGTCGAAACGGCTAAAGGCTAAGATATACATATAGTGATTCTGGACGCAGTGTTGGATCCGTGCCTTGCTGTATTTTGTGCCATGCCGTGCTCGTGCCGTGCAAGTGCCCGTGCCCAATTTTACAGAAATATTCTTGGCCGTGGCTTGCTCGTGCCTACATTGAAAACGTAAGAAATATATTTATTACTTTGATTTTCTAAATCTAATAATTTGCATATTAAAATTATTGAAAACTTTGTTTATTGAACAATTTGTCAAACTATTAACACAATTTTTTTCATAGAGGTTTAACCTAAGATGGCCCTTACACTGAACGCAAAAGTTATAGATTTTCGTGCCGGGTCTTGCTTGAATTTTTTTTAATTTAATGCCGTGACATGTCGTAGCGTGCAGCGTAGTGCCGTGCCGTGCCGTGCTGTGCTCGTGCCTAATAGTGTATTTTCGTCTCGTGCTTGTGCCTAACTAAATCAAGGCACGGTTTCAACACTGTCTGGACGACACCCCACCCAGAATTTTCTGATAAGAATTAAATCATTAAAACCATTCAAGATAACTGGGAGCAAAATGAAGAATTTCAGAATGTTAGACAAAATTCTTCGAATTATAATCAAAATAGAAGTTATGTAGTGGAACCAATGGGACCATCGACTAGAAAACTTAATGGGATTGAAATGCATCCAAATTCAATGGGACTAAATGGAACTGAAACCAATGAAATTCTGATCCAACAGAAGCTTAATCATTAGCTCAAAGAGTTATGGAAAGATTTGTTTTAACACACAGTGACCACTCCTTGGCAATATATTTACATATCTGATGTTTCAAATGGGAAAATTATTGAATAGAAATAAAATTTCTACTAACAGCAAATTCAACGAGATTCTCAACATAATTGAAAGTATATGTACCTGCTAGTGTTTTTGCTGAATTAATAATGAAATGCTTATAGGTCGTTTTGCAGTGGCGCAACCAATCCCAGTCAAAAATCAAGTGTCGCAAATGCATCCTAATTTATCCTATTGATGTCGCAAGTGTCTCATAGAATGCTGATGTTCTGCAGATGTCTCATTAGGTTATCGCTGATACATCTCATGAGATTACATTGAAATGCCATTGCAGAATTAATGTATAATTCAAGCAATGAAAAATTATTTATGCAAAATGTCAGCACTAACTGAGAATTGTTTGAAAATTAGTAAAACTCCTTTTTACTTTGTAATCTTTTATATTGCATCAAAAAAATGATTTCAAATTTTATTCAAAATTGAAATGTTAAATTTAAATTTATTATTGCCAAAATTATGACCAAATTGCTGAAGAATATAAACGATGTTTTAAAGCTATCTTTCAAATGAAATAAATTAGTAATTACATGTCTTGTAATGTAATCCATTATCAATACCAGTGGTATTGTGTTAGTTATTGATAATTTTGACTGCGCAAACTGTCTTTGAGTTTCAATTTGCTTTGCTGTTTGCATTGTTATTGCATCTGTGCCAAGCAATTCGCTCTGCAGCTCTGCTCTTCTGTAGCAGCTTGATTATTGCTATTTAAGAAATTTGCTAATGATAATCTGTTATATGCACTTAAAACGAATTGAAATAGTGTATTTTGCCGATATAAGTGGTGTTGTGAGGGTCATTAACCTATTTCGCTTTCCGCTATTCTCAAAGTATCTCATTGTGATACAATCTCAAGCCCATCTGCTGAGACAGCCTGAAAACGTCTTGTTGAGACACATGGTGTCTCAAAGAGACATCCTAGAGATATTATTTTGGACGGACATTAAGACAGATTTAGATTCATTTTAGGATGCATTGCGATGTTCTCGTGATATTGCTAGGATGGCAATTATGTCGCAGTAAGATGTTTATAGGATATCGTGGGGATTTCTGATTTTTGTCTGGGTAATCACTATAAGTAAGTTTTTATAGATATTTTTTATTTTCGAGGGGATTTTTTCAGGTATTGCAAAGAAGCCAAATTTTGGTCATAAAGTGATTTTTATATCATCCGCTTGAAGACATAATTGTTAAGTTGCGACTCCCAAATTATTTTTGTTAAGTNTATAAGTGGTGTTGTGAGGGTCATTAACCTATTTCGCTTTCCGCTATTCTCAAAGTATCTCATTGTGATACAATCTCAAGCCCATCTGCTGAGACAGCCTGAAAACGTCTTGTTGAGACACATGGTGTCTCAAAGAGACATCCTAGAGATATTATTTTGGACGGACATTAAGACAGATTTAGATTCATTTTAGGATGCATTGCGATGTTCTCGTGATATTGCTAAGATGGCAATTATGTTGCAGTGAGATGTTTATAGGATATCGTGGGGATTTCTCATTTTTGTCTGGGATGGGGGCACACTGGGCACGTGCTACCTCCGAAATTGAAGGACAAAAAAAGGACCTTGAATTAGATGCTAAAGATGTGCTAGACGTTTTGACTTATTGTTGCGTTTCTAGTGTGAAAAATAGTTGTAGCAATGTAATCGAAATAGGAAAAGAATCTCATTTTTATATGCAAGCCTGATATTTTAATAATAATGAGGAGCAAACAATTACTATGTAACGATTTCCAAAAGGTCCCAATCAAAGTCTGACATGGCTAAAATCAATGCCAAATATTATACATGAATCTGAGGTTACAGCGTTTGCCAAAACCACTGCCTTAATAGTATACAAACAAAAAGAATGGTCATGAGGTGCCAATCGAACCACCTTCATTATTTCCTAATATTGCTGCATCTATCGTACCTACACCATCGCCACGCAAAACAGCTACATCCACTCATCGATATGAAAAAACTTATTCAAACGTTTTAGCACCTCATTATAAACGTCATGACGTTGTGTTGTTTGGTCAAATACGGGATGACGCTATTGAACAACACTTTGGGCATTTCATATAACGATGCTGTGACAACTGTTAGGGGAGAAAGGGGTTATTTCGCCTTGGTGATATTTCTGTGCTTATAAATTTTTATTATTGGAAATGTAAACTATTTTATTTTCATTGAAATTGTAAACTCCTTTTAGTGCTCTAGAGCGTTTAATTAGGTTTCGGATATTGATTTATCTTAATAGGCTATCGGGCATTTTTCCTTTTAACTTTAGAAATTGAATTGAATTTGGAATGATTGACCAGCCTCAGTTCACCGCTGGTTGAACCAGTTCAAACGGAAACACCGCCCCAGTTTCCTCATTAGGATGAAAATTCGGTGACGAACAAAGAAATTTCATTATAGAAGGCGATACGAAGTAAAATTACAAAGCCCACCGGGAAGATGATGACGTCAATGGAACCACGTCCAATCACCACGAGGAGGCTGTACTTACACCATAAATAGGGACCCGTAAAGACGAGTCATCAGAAGAGTCAGCACGAGACACTGCCAGTTTTGCGGCCAAAGTATTGTTCCAAGTTGCTGAGAATTTGGTCAGTAGTGCGGTCCGTCAGTTGGTTAGATCAAAGGCAGTCCAAAAGTGATCACGAAACGCTGTCAGTGTTGCTGTTGAATTGGTTGCTTTAAACTGGTCAATTTGGTAGTCAAAGTTGTTGTCGAGTTGGTCTATAAAGTTTTGCTGTCAGATTGCTAAGTAAGTTAGTTCCGACATATGGAGAAATTAGTGCACTCGAGAATGAAATCTAAAATTCAATTCAACCGCAAGATGGCGAAAAATTATGCCTATCTTAATACATGTAAATCATTCCTAGAAAGTCCTCTAGGAGAAAATTTGAATTTCCAAAGGTAGACTATTATAGCAGCTTAGCATGTGGGTTTAATGTCTTTCCGGCATTGTTAATGAGCAAAAACTGTGGCTTCCTGCTTGATTTTGAAATTGCCTTTAGAAGTACATTTTTATACTACATTTTTTGTTTAAATTTAATAATGCGAAACCCATGAAGAAATATTAAAGTTTCCAAAGGTAGGTTCTGAGAAAGGAGCATTTGTCAAGCGTAGTGCATAAATCATCTCATTCATACGAGTTAAATTGTAGCTTCCTGAGACCTATAAATTGAACTTACAAACGCAGGTCTGAAATTTTGTTG
>CABFPE010000449.1:453771-466213 GCA_900660155.1 Hofstenia miamia
TAATCATCCATTAGCAACTCATCCTGTGGTGCCGCTGTGTTTAATTCCTGCGGTTTTTCTACTACCACATTCTCTATCGTCGTTACTTCGCTTTTTTTCAATTCAACTAGTCTTATTTCATCTTTCAAATTGTCAATTTCCAATTGCTTCATTATATTCTCTTGTCTTAAATTAACATTTTCTTCGTGTAACTCCGTTATCATCTTCTGTAAACGGTCACTTTGTAGTTTTATCTCCTTGTTTACCTCCGTTAACTGTTCAATTTGGTTTTGGAACAAATTTCTCTGCTCGGTTAGTCGGAGACTTGTGTCTTCTTTAATTTCATCTATTAGCCTTTCTTTTTCGGCGTGTTTTATTTCAACCTCTCTAACCCTTTCGATTAATTTTTCAATCTGTTTTGTCAATTGTTGCCTTTCTTTTGTATTATTTTCAATTACTTCCATCAATTGAATTGTCGTAAGCTCATTACTCAACTCTGCCGGTTGAAGTATTTGCTCAGTTGGGGACTGTTCGCTTTCAGCTAGGGACACATTTTCATCTGGGTTTTCGGGTGTGTTCCTCATCTGAGGAGTTTTCTGGGTTCTGGCTTTAGTTTTCGGTTTCTTTTTCGAGTGAACCATTTTTCTTTCTTAGCTTAGGGTATTCATTCCAGTTGTTCACTTTTTTCCAGTAGAAGCTCTGGTACGGTGTCAATTGTTTGTTATTCGTTTTCTTTCTTTTCAAGGTATCATAAATAGTTTCCACTACTAGTTCCAGTTTTCCAATCCTTTTCGGTTTTCCTCCAATTCAGGTAACGATTCAAGAAGAAACAACTATCTTAACCTGAATCTTCCTTTGCGCTGTCGAGCGCCTGTCATGGTCGCCATGTAGAATCTCGCCAACCTTCATACTAGTAAGTCTGAGCTAATTTAGGAGCTGCTATAACAATTGTCCAGCCATGCTCGACTTAGTGCATGGTGCTACCCTATTTGTCTCACTTATTAATTTCTATCTCATAAAAATTAACACCTCATTTTCATTGCTAGTTCTCAGCTCACTAAATAATAGTCTGTAATTGCCAGACATTCGTGCTAGCCAACGGCATGGTATCATCACAGTGTCATAAAATATAAGTGCATGTATGTGTTGAACCTTGAACAAAAGGTTTATTATTTCCTTAGTCGTAACCGTATCCATAACTTAATGAGTCCACAATTTGGGCTGGGAAGATCTGTTGATCGCCAGGAGCTACGTGTCGCCCTGTACTTTAAGAAAGCACTCCCAAATTGTCGCCGAGCTTAAGCAATTATTTTCATAATAAAAATAAATACTAAACAAAGTAACGGAGAGAAAAGTGAACAGTAATTGAAGCTAGATAAAATCTATTAACCATTCTCGACATTGTTACTCAATTTATACACCTTCAAAATACTAAATAATTACCTGTCTTTGTTTACAATTGAAATTAAGCATTAGCTATTCATGTTATCGATTTCCCTCGTAAATTAAATTTGAGCAACACGTTTAGCACAATTGAGGGGACATAACTAGCTTTCGTAAACCTAACCTCGAAATTACTGTGACGTCAGAATGACGTTAATACAATCGAAAATAAAATGAATAATAATCACAAAAATTCCCCGAGTGACTCTACACTACATGTTTCACTTTGTACATATTTATATAAAATACTGCAAACATATTTGTAACCTAAACAAGTACCAGTTGCTGTCTTGTTTCTGCAGTACACGTAGATAATTTCTGCATGAAAATATCTGCTTGCTAAAATCAATGCTGAGCTTAATGTCCACTCGTGATTTGTCAAAAGTTTTAAAGCGGGATATACTTGCTTTACAATTTTTTAAATGATGTGACTTGATGCTAATTCTTTTAAAAATACGAAAATGATATAAATGAGTTTTATTTTTAATTAATATTAACTTAAAAAATGATTTTTTTATTTGCTTTCAAATTAAGGAATTGTGTGAATTTCCAAGCCCTCATGAGAAAATTAGATAACACATATATTGTATAAACCTTAAAGAAAAGGAATATAAAAATCGTTCCTGACAATTCCTAACATGCATTTATGTATTGGTCTACAAAGTGGAAGATTGAAACTAAATTTCCAAACTAAAAACAAAACTCTTTCAATGCTATACACAACTTTACAATGATCAAAGTGTTAACATTAGCATTTTTCTTCATTCAATGAGTAATATTTTATAATCACAAATCAATATATAACGACATTCCAAAAATCTGATATTGAAATGTTTACGTCAAAAATTATGGATCGCATTTCTTCATTAATGCTATAAAATTGTCAGAAATTACCAAAGTAGACTGATCTACATCGGGAAATTTTAATACTGCTTGATTACTCTTTTTGTTCGATAGATGGCAGAACCTACAATATTTTGGAATAAAAAGTCTTAAAAAATTATTCAAGACTATGTAATTCTACTATTACACATTGGTCTAGTTCAAAATTATTAATTTTTCAGAATTGTGCTTAGAAATATAACAAAAAAATCATAAAATTGATATTTGATATTTAAATATTCCCAGAACATTTTTGTCAGTAAAATATATAAAGGGCGTCACACAATTTCGAAAAAATAGCCAGTTTTATTTTTTATATAAAACTATAGCTTAACAAATTTGCGGCTGAATTTGAAAACACTTGGTTTTGGGAAATTGGTATTTCACTCACCTAATTTCATAAAAATATTAAAATACCTAGATACTTTACTAAACTACTAAACCTAAACCTAGCCCTAAACCCATCGTCAACTCCTTAAACTTAGTTGTCTTATGAAGTTTTTAAGTGAAGTAGCAATTTCACAAATTCACCGAAATTTATGGGATTTCACGAACTTGCTAATTACACAATCTTACTGTAACTTATGTATATATATATATATATATATATATACATATATGGCCTCACAAGCCATCCCTTTACGTAATTTTCCTGATCCAAGTTGCCACCTGCAAATGTACAGGCTATTCCATTACCCACTCATCATAATGATCCTCGTCCTTATCCAAACCTTGGTACTAATTCAACCTGTCAACTTTCTGTTTTCTTGTTTAGTTAACTTCCACATCCTCTTCACAAAGCTCATATTTATATTAGTTACTTTGCTAACACTATCTGTGCCTCAGATGTTGCTGATAACCTTAATTCCTCCTCACTTCCTTGTGATGATGACCTTCCTATCCCAATGCATACTAATTTTTCATTCTCATCCTTCCATATTTTATGTGATGAGAATTCACTACTATTGATTCATTTATGATGAGCACAAGTAGTTTGGTCCCCACTTGCACTGTTGCGTTGCTTCTCATCTTGATTTACTACCTGGTCTGCAGGGCTTTGAATGTGTTCCTCCACTTAACTCTGGTTTTTCTTTATTGCTCAACAATGTTCACACTCTGGCCTCTTCAAATCACCATCTGAGTTTCTAACACTTCTTCTTGCAATTACCTGTTAACATTTCCTCACTGAAACCTGGCTTGATTCTGCTGTTGCTGACAATGTTGTTTTTCCTAACTTGACTCTTAATGTTCTCTTCCAAATAGACCAGTCATGTGATCACTATAGTGGTGTTCTTGCCTCATGTCTCCTTAACCTCAAGGTCCACTCCTTCTCTTAAGTTCTTTATACTTTGATTTCTGTTGTAGCTGTGCTGTTATTGTTGGTGGCCATATTATTTCTTTGTTCTTTGTTTACAATACTCTATCCAATAGTCTTTGTATCCTCCACTCTGACTTATCTTCTTCTTTTGATGACTTCAATCTACATATATTTATATGAGTCTACTGCTTTGGACATTTTTGCTCACTATTATCTTGAAAAACTATTATAACCTCCTATTTCCAGTTCCACTCTTCTCAAATTGGTTCTGTTCCTTCCTCCTGTTAACATTTTTGACATCTCTGTGATCCCTGTTCCAGATAAAATGTCTTATAACTCATTTGCTCACTTATACCAGTTTGTCAATTTCTCTACCCCATCTGCTTATCTGGATACTCCTTAATTTTTTGATATAACAGGGACTTCATATCACTTAATGGTGCTCTTTCTACTTCACTCCCCACACCTAATTATTATTTCAGCACTAATGACCACTCTCTATTAATTCTTTTAGAATTTTCTCATATTCCGATTTGAGGTTTTCTGGAACTCGACGGACAGGTAGTCGAATTGGCTTCTCTTGCTTTACCTCAATCGCATGTTCTTCTCCAATCGCCTGCCCCACGCTAATTGTACCATAATTAAACACTTCATGTAGAATCTTGCCAACCTTCATACTAGTAAGTCTGAACTAATTTAGGAGCTGCTGTGACAATTTGTTTCCTCCTTATATAGTACGGTAGGTGACAGACTCCAGTATCTGTCTCTCTTCTTTTTGTTCTATTGCTTTAGCCGTTATACAATTGAATTATTATCTCATCAACTAATACTGATACGAAACTAACGACTGTTGTTTTAGATCCAAGACACGAGACAGAGTGTACAAAAGTACAGGGTACGCTACCCGACCTGCAACAAAGCACAAAAGAGGAATTGAAGAACTACGCTATAACGAGTATTTCCATACGAAGCCGACACATCGATAGAGACACCAACCACAATTCGGATGACTCAGTGTAATGGAAGTGTGTGTGGAATGGCAATAGTGATAATGTTCGATACCTTATTAATTTAGTGTATTGATTGTTCTTATTATCAATGAGGTTGTTTAATAAATAGATCTCGCAACCAGGATGCAATAGCTTATTATGAGTTCTTACATATAATATCCTTACATATAAATAGATACATGCTGACCTGAAATACATGTGAACAATCAATACGGCCACAGCAAAAGGGATGAATTGATAGTCAGTCAGTCTACTAGAAATCATACGTAATAAACAACATCTAAGATAATGCAAAGAGATCTTGTGATTCCATAATTTCCTTGATGTAAACAGATGTAATAACATAATGTAATAATGGTTGTAATATGAACAACGAACGATAGGAAAGCTAATACGAGTAAAAGCCCCTATTCCTACACCTAACCTAAGAGCCTCTCGGGTAAGCACCGGCTATACACTTCACCCGTTAACTGGATCCGTGAACCACCGTCTTGAATACCCGAGAGCTCGAACGTTTAGCTTTCCATTGTATTAAGTAAAATAACCTGATACAAAAACGCAAAGTAAATCCAGTAAATTAGATTCATCAACAAAATGATTAACTACACACTTTTTATAGTAAAAGAATTAACAACAATCAAATATTTAACCAGTACCTGTTAATTCTGCTAATTCCACTTGTTTACAATTCCGAATGTTTGAATTTCTGTTCGTCTGCCGATTACGCAATTCTGACTTAATTAGCAGTAGCGATCTAGTCTAGTGCCGTTTTGCCAAATTAATTAATATCAAAAAATTACTGCACTATAAATTTACAAAAATAACTAATTAATCTTATGCATATGTTTTTACAATTAATATTTTATTTTAATATTCAGTCTTGGTTTCTTCTTTCTTTTTCTCAATTTGACCACATATGCTAAGATTACGATTATGTTACACTCCCCCTCCAGCACAGCTAATTAAGGATTACGACTCTTTCACCATGGACCATCTCGACCGCCTGTTTGATCATGTCATTTGCTTCCTGCATCTCCCATTCCGTCTTCTCGAATTTTTCATTCTTTCGTTAATTTTAGCACGACCTCTTTTTCTGTTGTAACCAGTTTCTTGTGTCGTAAGAACATTGGGTTCCTCAACTTATTTGATATCGTACACATACTTCTTAACTCGTTGAGTTTGCAGTTAAATTCTTCATAAAACTTCTCATATAATTTCAAGCCTTTAATTGCTATCATTAATGTCATCATAGCGTCTACCCTGCTTGTATGTGATAATTCTGGACGTACTGTTGTGTCCGGGTAGTAGAATTCATAGGTCGAAATCGATGCTTCATCGTAAAACGCACTGATATTATTTCTAATTTCCTCTCGCGTTATCTGCTCTGGATCGTTTTTTCCCAAACGTATCATCGTTATAATCTCTACTCTGCGCATCACATCATAATAACGGTATTCAGAACTCCATAGTTCTCCCCAGACTATGTCATTAATTCCAGAAAAGAGAATTACTGTCTTCGTATTCCTCTTTTCGATCTCTTTTCGAACTTTTCCAATTTGTTTGTGTATAGGCTCGCCTTCACTATATAAATCATATGGGGTTACAGCACCTTCGATAAACACCCTCTCTTTATTATCGTTTTTACTTAAGATTTCTTTTGATTTCTTGTATCTTTCATCTCTCACAATTCGTTCGGCGTCTTCCAGCTTGTTTACGTATGTGTTTTCTTCATGCCAAAAGGCTTTCACTGGTTTCTTCTTTTTCAACCGCCACGTAGGTAATAGCATTGGTACAGAAATCGTCGGAGGTGGTGTGCATTTTAACAATGTAGTTAACGTTTGTTTCTCAATGTTTTCATACGATCCATCCATGTTTGATGTTGTCGCCATGCCAAATGTTGCTGGGTAGTTATTCTTGCTGGTATTTATACTCTCCCAGAAAGCATTCGTTAACCCATGTTTCATCAAGTTTTTCGCAGTTTCTGAGTTCATGACCATTTTTGACGTGATACATTCGATATCGACTGCTAGCTGATTGTTAGGTTGTAACATCTGTGTTACTTCTTGTTTCGTGAAAGCCTCAGTACATAAAATCTTTATCATAGACTTAGTTTCTCTTTCGTATACCTCTCCATAAATTCTTTGCACTATGTTATCGGTTTTTTCTCGCCGTACGGTTATTTCTACCAGCAAACGCTCATCATCCGTGTCGACCCATGATATTTCGCTTGGTTCTTTTTCGCCCCACTTTTCTAGGTTCACTTTGTCGATTTCTCTCTGTGTATTTGGCGTAAGCGCAATTGTATTCGTTTGCAGCAGCATTTCCTCCATCCTCATTTCTTCCTGTGATTTACTTACCATTTCTATAATTTCTATAGGTCTATTCTCACCTTCTTTGCGCATAACTTCTGACTTTTTAATTATCTTCGTATAGGCGCACTGAGGATAATCTCGCACGTACTTTTTCATTTCGTTTGTAATGATTTTGTTGACTTGTTTTTCTGCTACTTTCTGTATCGTCTCTATCGTGCTTACACTTTCTCTCCATATCAGACTTCTGGTTGTCATCCATGGCTGTTGCTTTATTGCTTTTAATTTTGTGTTAGAGGTAGCTCCCCACATAAATTTCTTTGCTTCGTCATTAATTATGTCTATCTCCGCAGGACATATTCCAGTTTTGTTGGCGAGTTCCACTATGCTTGGTCTCCCAAGTGTGTGTTGCTGCGTTAACAATCGTACGTAGTATTTCTCAAACTTCTGCTGTATCTTTTCCGTGGGTGACAAAGATAGAATGTCTACATATTGTAACAGCCATTGCTTAATATTACTGGGCATCGGTGATATTGCTATCTCATCACGTTTGTTTTTAGCCATACTCTTCCTTTCTTTCTTCCGGATCGGCAACACTAATTTTTCATTGTTTGTTAATGCTATGCTGAGTATCCATATTGACGTACGTGCCCGAATGTGGGGTGCGTTGACTTCTTCGAAAATCATATTTCTGAAATTCCTTTTGGAATCCATTTCATATGCCTTCCTGATCTCTAACAGTGTCATTTCTACGGATTTGTGATAACTTTTTATAGGCGACTTTATATCGATGAGAGGCCATTCTTCATGCATTGGTTTTTCTGTTTTCATTTCCTTCCATACTTCCATTATATTTTTCAGATGCTCCGGAGTTTGCCGCATACTACATTTTATGTATAGGTTTCCTATCTCTTCGAGATTTTCGGTTATGCCCAATATTTCCATCGTTCTGACTTGGTAATACATATCAATCGCTATTTTCGAGTCAACCATTATTCTTTCCGCTGGCGCCATAGTACTTATCTGCAAGTCTATACTAATCATTTCCGAAATAGTTTCTCCACTTTTGTTCATTATAAACACGTTTTCCATTTTTTCTTCTAATGTGTGCAAAAATTCCGGCATTTCTTCATCAGCTTGCGTCCTCGCGATCACAATAACTTTTACTTTCTGCTCCTTTGCAAATTTTAACGTTTCTTCTATGTTTATTTCAAGATTTTTAGAGGCTATTTCCAATTTCTTTATGAAATATATTAGGGTCATGTGCTCTCTGTCCAAATTCACCTGCTCACACTTTTCTATCAGTTTGTTCTTGTTTTTTATAAGTTTTTGGACGTCTTTTAACGTAAACATTTCTTCGAACGTTATATGCGTTGTGCTTTTGAAGTATGGTCTGTTGAAGTCTTCTTTCATGTTGCTGGAATAGGAAATGATCGTGTTGCAAACTGGCCTATTCTGTTTATCGATTACGATAGGTATTGCCGATGCTTCCGTTTCTTTCGTTGATACGTTCTGTTGTAGAAACCTTTTCGTCTCCGGAGATAAGTTATCTTGTGCGTTATAACGGATTTTCCTATTGGCTATGAAATATGGATGAATCTTGTCTTTTCCGATTCTTGTCATTCTGCTCTCTCTTTCTTCAGATTTCGAGGATTTAGTCGTCGTAGATGATTGTCTGTGAGAGAACGGTTGTGAACTGTAACTTGTTGACAGTATTGAGCTAGTAGATGGCTGCTCCGAAGTGTCCATGTCCGATCCCTCGCTGATGTCTTGCACATCCGGGTCAACGTATTGACCGCGGATTTCAGTCCTTGCTGCCTTTAATTGCAAGCACGGACCTGTTGATTTAGCTGCATCCTCTCCGCCCTTTAATTGGCTTCGAGTTCCACTGGATGTGGGGGAGTGTTCCATTGACGAGATTGACTTTTCCTCCAACCTCACGCCCTTTAATTGACGATCGGTATCCTGACGTTGGCCCTCGTTTATCCGCCTGCCCTTTAATTGACATTTGGTTGAGGGTGGTCTTTTTGGCGTTGTCTCCATCCTCATGCCCTTTAGTTGACAATCAGATTGAGGAGACTTCCTTCTTATTCGTCTTCTCTTATTCATTGTTGACGTATTCTCCATCCTCATGCCCTTTAGTTGACAATCAGATTGAGGAGACTTCCTTCTTATTCGTCTTCTCTTATTCATAGGTGAACAACGCTCCATCCTCATGCCCTTTAACTGACAATCGGATCTGGGAGACCTAGTTTTTCTACCATTGCCGTTAGTGTTCTCTCCCCTCGTCACGCCCTTTAACTGACGATCGGATTTCGGGGACCTTCTGCGTACTCTTCTGCTCTTCAATGGTGATCGACTGCTGGCTCTTTTCATTATCTAATCTAAATGGAGTTACTAAATTAATATCCCATATCTCAGGGTCATATTTATTTTTATTTTTTACAGCCCTCTGGGGCATTATTCTTCTTTCAGTCTCATCCTCTCTCTGCGGGGGATTGTATTCTTCCTGGAATTCCTCCTCTGCCACGCTATCGAGATCATCCATTTCATTATATACACCATCATCATTTTCAATTAATTTAAACTGTGCATTTTTATCTAGTTCGGCCTGGTCAATGTCTTTTGTTGCCCTTTTCAAGTTTTGAAAATGTAAAATTCTACCGTCGTTAAGTTTATAGTTGTTATTTGGTAGTGTTTGTGCAATGATAAATGGCCCTGACCATTGTGTTTTTAACTTTCTTACTTGATTTATGTCATGTGTTCTCAACAAAGTATATGCATAAACCCTGTCACCTTTTTTGTGTGGTTTCCCATATATCTTCTTGTTGAAATTTCTCTGCTGTCTAATTGCAGATTTCTTTGTATTGTGACAAATCGCTTCATGAACTCCTGTCATCTGATTTTTAATCCTTCAAATATATTTGTTATCCGGTTTTTCCGTGTAGTTATCGTATTGCATCAATATCGGCGTTGCAGCTTCCCTACCATACATTGCCTTAAATGGTGTTACTCCTGTTGTGGAATGTACTGAAGTGTTATAGAAGTATTCTACCATTTCTATTACCTCTCTCCAGTCTCTTCCGCCAACTCTTGATGTTAACACTCTTATTAATTTGATCATCGTTCTATTCAATCTCTCTACTGCACCATTTGCTTGTGGGTGATACGCTGTTGTTTTTTCGGTCATTATTTCCAACATTTTCGCCATTTCCTCGAACAATTTGCTTTCAAATTGCACCTCTCGATCAGATACTATTACTTCCATTGGTCCAAATTTCAATATCCACTCTTTCATTATTTTTTCTGCTACATTCTTCGCAGTTGTCGAGTCTAGAGGGATCATCCTAGCGTATTTCGTAAAATTATCGACTATTACTAGGATGTATTGATAACCTTCGTCATCCTGCGACAATTTTTTCTAAATCCACATGTACTATCTGATTAGGTGCGGTTGATATGATTTTCTCTAATGGCGCTATCTGTTGCGGGAAATGGCTTTTATTATTCAATAAACATGTTGTGCACTTGTTAATGACATCCTCTACAACTTTCCGTACACCTGTTGTTATAAATCTTGTATTAAATGTTTGCTCTGTTTGTAGAATTCCAATGTGACCCTTTTCGTGTATCTTCTTCACCAACTCCCTCTTATAATACTCCGGGATTGCTATTCTTAAAACTTTTCCACTTACATACAGTAGTCCATTGTCATTAATTTTCCATGTATACCTTTGGTAGTAGCTATTTGCTTGTTTACTTAATTGTTTGTCCACATTAACAATTTTATCCCTTATCTCCGCCAATATCATATCCGTTTTTTGCTTTTGGATGATTTCGCTCTCTTCGATTTCTTCCTTTATCACGATTGGCATTATTGCTTGTCCTCTCTTATCGGCATTGATTTCTGGTAATTCCTTATAATCATTGTGAGGTAAAAAGTCAAATCTTTTCTTTTCTCCTTCCTGTTTTTCGATGTCTCTTTGATATTCTGGTAGAGCTGTCCAAAAATCCGCGTTCTTATGCAAATTACCCTTCCTGTGCTCTATCGTGAATCTGAATTCATTTAAGTATTCTATCCATCGTGATACAATCGAAGACTTATCACCAGAGAACTTCTTTAACCACGCCAGACCACTATTATCTGTTCTCACCTTAAACTTTTGTCCGATTAAGAAGTATCGAAATTTCTTAATACTTTCTACTAAAGCAAGCATCTCTAATTTCGTCGATCCATAATTTTCTTCACTGGGTTTTAATCTTCTGCTAAAAAACTGTATAGGAACTTCCTTCCCATCTTTTATTTGACCCAAACACGCTCCTATTGCCACTGTGCTTGCATCGCAATCCAAAATGAACTCTTCCTGATAATCTGGTGTATTTAATGACGGCATTTTTGCAAGTTCATTCTTTATGTTCTCTAATTGTTCTTCCTCTTTCCAAGACCATTCAAATGGTTTTGACTTTTTTAGCAATGTTGTAATTTTATTTGTTTTTTGAGCAATGTTCGGTATAAAGGACCCATAATAGTTAATGAAGCCCATTATCCTTTGTATATCCTTCTTAGTCTTCGGACTCTTAATGTTAAGGATCATCTCTCTTGCGTTGTTCTTCATCTTTATCTTCCCTTTTTGGATTTGCCTTCCCAAAAAAACTACTTCTGTTTTCAAGATTTCACATTTTTTTCCATTGACACGTAGTCCGGCATTGTACAGAATCGTTAGTGTTTTATCTAATTTTTCTAAATGTTCCTCTATTGTATTACTTGCAACTAGTATGTCATCTATATAAGCACACACTCCTTCATCCATTTTCTTATTCTCTTGTTTGAGAACTTTTGTGACATAACGTTGAAAAGTCGCCGGTGCATTGCAAAGCCCGAACGCCATGTACATCCATTCGAATAGACCGTAGGGCGTTATAAATGCTGTCTTCTCAATGTCTTTTGGTTCCATCGGAACCTGCCAATAGGCTTTGCAAAGATCAATGCATGTGAAATATTTGTTTTTAGTTGCCTCATAAATCATATCATCAATTCTAGGTAATGGGTACGCATCCTTCTTTGTCACATCATTCAGTTTCCTAAAGTCTATGCAAAGCCTATACTTGTCACCTTGTTTGACGAACACCGTTGGTGACGCATAGGGACTTTCACTCGGCCTTATGATCTTGTTGTCTATCAACTCGTTCAGAATCGTATTATAGTTCTCTTTTAAATTCTCCGGCACCCTTCTGCAGGGCAGTCTTATTGGCTCATCCGTTGTAGTAATAATCTTATGTGTTTCACCAATAGCTTTTCCTACACTTATCTCTCCAAAATTAAATATCTTATTGTGTTTCTTCAGAATTTTTATCAATGCTTGTCTTTCTTTTTCATCAAGGTGTTGGTATTGTTCATCTTTAATTTCCGGAATCTGAAATGTTTGCTTTTCTTCGTCAGTTACAATATTAATAACTTTGTCAACCATTTGTTTTTCAGTCTTCACTCTTCTCCCTTTTAT
>CABFPE010000449.1:485427-498227 GCA_900660155.1 Hofstenia miamia
ATATATATATATTGTGGAACTGGTCCTATCTAACAAGGCACTTGGAGACAATATGTCACTTCTGCAGTGAGTAAATTCTTACCTATTGAAATATAATGCACCATAGTTTCCACAGCTGAATTATGAAAAAGCATTCATGCAAAAATTCTAACTAATTTAACTGTTTAGTAATTTAATCGATTTGTAAGCTAATATTTTGAAATGGAAAATATAAGTGAATTCTAAGTTCGGAAGTGAAAATAGTCTATGAGCAGTATTTGTGGTAAAATAAAACTCGAAGAGGTTCTTGCTGAAAAAATATGGGTGATTTTCAGAACTTCAATTTGAAAGAAGTTGATCAGAGATTAACAGCAGAGTTGCACTGCCGGGTAGCAGTGGCAGGGATTTATTGGCGGACCAATTTGGTCAATTTTTTTCTAAATTCTTCGGGGCCTACTGGGTCACCGGTCACTTATATATAAACAAATCATTGAAATGAATTACACAGACGTATTCATTTCAATAAATTTATGCAAGTAATAAAAAATCATTGAATTACACAAATGTCATAGGTGCCGTAAATTTTTTTAATCGTTTCAGAAGATTTTTATGTTGATTTTTTTTGCAATAGAGCCCAATCCATTGGCTTTTTATATTGTTTATAGTTACTGTTAAAGACTACTTTAAACATGAAAAACGTTGGCTTTCAATTATACAATAAAAAATTCAAATGAAAAATGGGACTTACGTATTTCACAGTGTTAACCCCCAAAATATTATTATTTAAAAAAAGTCAGTAGCCCATCAGAAGTTTATATAGCCTCTCGTGTAATGCTCTTGATTCGAATTAAAATCAAATAAAAATTTGGATTTGGACTAGGATTTGATTTGTTTTGTTTGTAATTCCCTATTTTGTAATTAGTTAATACTAGATTAATAATAAAGTCTTCAAAATTCGATTTAAATCAAAGTACAAATTTCTGCTAGAAATTGAATTGGGTTATATTATTTGATTTCATAAATATTCACAAATAGATGAATATTTAACAGAATGATATTCTAAATTGATAATTTGGACTTGCTGGCATTCTTGCCATAAAACATGAATTTCGATAGTTTTTTATGGGAAATATTAGATGCAAAGTGAAGCATTTATATGTAAGTGGAGACCAATATGATGTGTTGTTCTTGTCAAATTCTATGCAAGAATAGTGTTAGCAAAATCCATGCAAGCAAAGGCCTAAGATTAAAGACGGGTCATTCGGGTCACTGGGTCATTTATTTTGCAATTACCGGGTCAAAGGAGAACAATTTTGTTAGGGTTGCATGGGTCACGGGGTTACAAAATGTTACTAATTCCAATTTGATGTCTGCCCTATACGTTATTCAAGAAAATGTCTATAGACATCAAGGTAAAGATGGAAGCTTTCACGAAATTCTTTCATTATAAGAAAAGAGTAATAATTCATCCACAAATAATTTTTTGAATCTTGGGTAAGTTATGTTACTGAACATATTTTTGGCAAGCTTTGTGATGCTAACAATGAATTACGTAAAATTAATTTAAAATTCATTGAATCGCTTGAGCGTATGATAAATTCTGCTGGGAAACGATACACTACAGTTAAATTGGGATTGCATTATTAGCGGATCTTTATAATATTGATTAAGAGCCTAAAACGAATTTTTTAATTTATTGAAATATACCAAGAGAATTAGCGAGCTTTACACGAAATAAACAATGGCTTAACCTGCTATCGTCTGTCATTTTTAGCATTTCTATATACTTATCGATACCTGAACATGTTTCTTGATCATCGCCATCCATAGATGGTTTCGTCAAGCTCCCATCATGTACAAGTGCTACCATAAAATGTATAGCAAATCGCCAAAACCCCATTATATGCAAGTCTCTTACATTCTGCATGAGCTCAGAAAGCGTAAATGAAATGCTACACTTCAAATCCCTTACAACGTTCACAAATGAATTAAAATATTGAATGATCAACTCATCCATGTTATGAGTAAGAACATTTTTTGATGCAGATACCCAAAAGAAGTGCACTAAATCAGCTGCAGGTGTACAGTATTTTACTGTTTGTAGGTCCACAAACCTCGTAATAAGATTTCCATTTTTGTCTCTTCTGAATAAAATATTATTTCCCCAAAGATCACCATGACATACAACATTAAAATCGGGATTCTTGGTAAAAAAGTGATAAAATTTTTCTTTTGGAGGACTAATAATTATACTCGCTTGCATCTTTTCAAAAATTTGCTTTTCAAAAGGAAACTTTGCTTTTAATGCATTTGTAAATGCTTGCAGCATATCTGGGATTTGATCTGCTAATCCATATGTTTTCATACTACGTTCACATTCTTTGCATGTCACCTTCAAGTATTCAAAATTTTCTTCAAATCCAATCTTTGTATCCAAACTACTAATGAAGGCATAGCCAAGAGCATGGAAAATTGCAAGCTGTTCCAGTACAGATTTACTTTGTTCATAGTTCATTCCTTCAAATGGCGATGGATCTGGGTTAAACTCTTGCTTTCTTAAATTTTCAATCACGATGAGAAATTTTTCATTATCATTATAAAAGCATTTGGGAAATGGCAGTTTATATCGAATTTCTCCCAATTTCATTTGTTGCCACTTCTCTATCTTCGGAAAAAAGTCAGAATAAACTTTTGTTTCTTTCTCATACGCTCTCATTAGCATCATTAGTTGAAGTATGTAGCGTGTTTCACTTGGATACTTCAGAATAACGCTATATCTGAATTCCTTATTTGTTTCCGAATTGTATATTTTAAAAACTACTTCCTTAATTATTGAAGCAAAATTTTCCCCCACTTTACAGAAATCCTTTACTTGAAAATCAGAAATTTCTCCTTTAGATTCTACAATGGCTTGAAGAACTTCCTCCGTCATTATATCGACCATAGCTTAAATGCAAATATTTGAATTTGAATACGTTGTTGACACTACATAAGTTATACATATTTGAACAATGGTTGAAATTTTAGCAACAACATAGTGATATTATTAGTAAATAATTTTCTAATTTTTATTGGTTTTCATTTCTTTTCATTTTGCTATAATATTTTTTTCGCCTGGTGCTTTCATTAAAATGATTTCACAATTTTGATGATTCAATATTCATTTTATGCACAACTATAACAATAAAAAATTTCCCATGTTCATGCACATTTGTATATGCCTCATAACTTCGAAAGAAATGTACTACAGGAGCAAATTCAAGAAATCTAAATCTAAAAAATAATTACTTCTGGCATAAGTTAATAATATACAACACAAGTAAATTTTAGTAAATGCTAATGAAAAGATTATTGTCTATTTAAATATAAAAGAAATTGAATTCTGCTGTGTCGTATAGTTCTGTACATTACAAAAGGAAATAATTTTTGGTTGTAACAATATTTAGCAACTAATAAATATCAAACTATTGTTATTATATACGAGTTCTCTTTTTTATACATTTCATATTTTATAAAGCTAATTTTAATATATAGTGGAATAGCTACCACATACAATTTTCTCCCAAATATGTTTGTAAATATTGCAGCAATACATACATGTATTTTGATATCCATTCATAAGTCAACCGTCTTCCACGCCTTTGTATAACAAATTTGTTTAACTGTTTTTTAATTATCACGATATAAAATTTGTTCAATACCCATAAGTCATGGGTGAAATTATAATCAATTTGAAAATGTCAACTACTTACAAAATTTTTGTATTTCAGTTCCGATCGTCTGTTCAAATCAGGACTTCTTGAGGATGTGAAGAAGTGGACGAAAGCCTACTTGTCCCAGCATTCACAAGTTAGATCTAAGCCTTCACCACCCCCGAAGAAGATAAGGAAGTTTTTCTCAATTTTTGACGCTTGTAGGACTGCTTCTTAGTCAAAAGACGAAAAAAATTGAAAAAGATAATACGTTATCGTTTATGGTAAGCAGTCATTGAGCGTTTTAATATCTGAAAGTAATACATCTAATCATTTCATTTTAAAAAGCTCGAACGTTACTGGTTGCAGTCCTTTCCCGATGCGAGTGACAGACCACTGGAATTTTGGTCGAAGCAGTCGACTGAGTATCCTAACCTATCCCGTGTCGCTAGGGAAATATTTCCAACTCAGGATACCAGTGCGCAAAGCGAGCGTGACTTTTCATAAGCCGGTATGATTCGTACGGCGAAACGTACTGCTCTCAGTACGAAAAACGTGAATAACTTAGAGATTCTAGCTTCTCTTAGTGAGATTGAGAAGATTAACTTTTTGACTAAATCAATTCTTTACTTTTGCTTCAGCGTTCATTAACTAAATAAATATCTTCAGTGTTTTTTTAATGTTTGAATGAATAACTTGAAAGAAATAAATAGTACTTACAAGAGTAAATATGTAGATGAAATCAGATCTCAAATGAAATATAATATAAATGCACTTTGAATACATGTACATGTAGAAAATTCAAGAAAAATTTATAAAACGAAAAATTTTGTCACCCGGGCCTGGGTTTAAAAGCTATCAGTGCCTGATTTTTTTCCTGTTGATTCCATCCGGGCTGGGCCCGGGCAGAAAAATCCGGCCCGATCCCAACGCCCCCATGACACATTGTAAAGTGAACACAATCATTAAAACATTTTTTATGCCTTGTATTAACCCTTTGCCTGCATAGAGCTGGGAGGATTTTGTCTGGGAAAAAAAGTTTATTCTAAGTACCTTCTGATATTGTAAACAATGTTTTCCATCTATACATGAATCTTAAACTCTATATTTTTGTTTTTAAAACATTTTGACCATTTTTACTCGAAAAAGGGTCTTTTTCAAAAAAATTACCAAAATTGCATAATATCACAATTGACATGTAAAATGAAGATTGTATATCTTAACACTTCACGACCCTTTTTGTTACTATGCTGCAAAGCATAGTAGATGCACATATTGATTCTTGACAATAAATTTGTGTGAAAACAATATATATATATATATATATATATATATATATATATATATATAAACTTTATGGTGCACTTAGAAAACCTACCTTGGATATTGAGTTTATTAATGTGAAATGAGATTATCATTATAAATAGATGTACATCTGGTGCTTTAAAAAATTATATCACTTATATTTAACAAAATTATGCAGTGCTTTTAAGTGAAATTATCATATAACAAGATATGTTATTTAAAATATACTGTTTCCATTCTTTATTAACCAAGAAATGATGGAATATTTGTTTTCCTAATCTTCATAAATTCTACCTAATGTAGAATCTGCACGAGGTCAAATCTGATCATAATTAACTGATCTTATCTCTAAGTAGCTTAGATACATTACTTGCATTTTCAGTAGTCATGACTCTAAATTAAGTAACTATTTGTTGACTTGTAACTTTATGTACATTAATCAGTAATATTTACAACTCTATTATGTTGGTGGAAGAGGCACATTACGCTAGTAAAATTAGATAAATTATAGTTCACAAGGCCGAGACCCTAAAGGGAACTTTTGCACCAATTTAATTGAAATTGCTCAAAGAAAACAATCTGTGATTTAGTAGTGCAGTGTTCTCCATTTTTGCTTACCTTCAAATGTGCTACCCCTAATAATTTTGTACACCAATTGTTTTTGTTGTCATTCGCAATAAGGAAATAATTGCAACCTGATGGCACAAGCATATTATTACAAATACATGTAAATAGTCTTACATTTAGATAGCTACATGATCTTGGATAGATGCAAACAATTGAAGTTACCACCAGAAATGTAAAGTTTTAATTGATAATGTCTATAAATAATACAACAACTATATTTATAGACATCTCATATGAGTAATATTTCGTATTTCCAATAAATTTGGATTTAAAATAATGGGTTAACCTAAGGGTAGCTGTTGAGCTGCTTAAGTGCTTTACTTATAGATTTAAAAGGAATGATAGGAAAGCTATAGCAATAAAGTGATAAGCCTACACAAAGTCTGGTAATTGGATTTGGAAGCTCGAAGGAGTACTTTATATGCTTCAACATATGGCTTTGCATTTAATTAATAATCAAACCTAATTAATACTAAATAACTTCAAATTAATTTATTTCATCAGCCACTATTAATTCTTGCACAATATTTATGCTAGAAATATGAATACAAATGGTACCTGTTTTATTGTCAAATCTTGCTCACATGGCTTTTGGTAAAAAATTAGCTAACTAAGAAGAAGTGTTTGTAAGGTTGTTCTTAGGTTGCCAAAAGACCCCGCTATATTCTAGGCATTTTCATTTTTCCTAAAGTGCAAACTATGATATTTTTAAGTGAAAGTATATTATTTAAACAAATTTGGTATAATCGGGCAGAAGGTGATGAAAGTAGAAAAAAGAGAAAAAAACTTTTGTGATTTAAGTTAAATATATGCTGATTATGCTTATCTATCAATTACTTTTTGTAAACTCTGTAGTAATGTGATAATAGTGCCTGTTGGCAAAAGCATTAGACAAACTGCTTAGCCAATTAATAGACATGTTGCAGATAATTAGCAGACGAGTTTTATGTTATTGAATCAGAAATAATCTAAAAACGGGTATATGTTGTTTGTTTGTACATTTTAATATAAAAAGGATGTAAAGGTTAGATCAGATAATAGAATATAAATTCGTTTGGAGTTATCTCTGTATTTTTGTCAGGTTTGATCGTTAATGTACAGAGAAAGCTAAATGTTCTTGGTTTCATGGCTCCACTTCTACTGTCACCAATTAAAATAGAAGTTTGATTAACTTAAAACAATGCAATCAAGCTGTAGATAATAAGTAATTATATTGAAAGCACCAAGAATTCAGAATGCAGAAGTTAACATTGAATTGCAATAGCAACTGATAGTAAATTTTAAACTAAAAATGGTAAATTAAGACTAACTCTTGTCAATCTTGAGCAAGTGGAGATTCTACACAAATCATTTGTAATTTTTATGATAATAACACTTTACATAATTTGCAAAGAACAGAATTTACTTGTGAATTACATTCCATTTCAAGTATTTCTGAAAATGGTACAAAGATTAAAGATGCCTAACCTATCATAAACTCAGTGGTACCACAACTGTACTAATTTGTTACATTAATAAAATTGCATGCACTTAATCAAAATAATGTAAAGACAAATAATTGGTTATTTTCAAACATGCATAAATATTGATGATTTCTTTTTAGCAATCCTTGATTAACATTCATATATGTTCTGGTGTCATCCCAACACTATTGTAACATTATTTTCATTTATTATTTTTAATTTGTTAATATTCACAAAATCCATTAATTTGTAACAAACAAAACTAATCTGCAATAATTTTGGGAAAATTTAAGGACCATTTGAACATGGTTCCGCTTTAACAGGAATTTGAATGAGTAGCACCAGTTCTGCCAATGAAATGAAAATTCATCAGGTTAGTTTCCATTTGAAATTTAAATACCAACAAATCAGGTTTGTCCATTTGTTTAATCAAAAGACTAACCTTAAGTTATTTAGGTAAGTTTGTTACTTCAAAACAAAGTCTAAATCTGTTCAGAGCTTCACAGAAGCAAAATAATGTTTAAAAATGAACTTCATTATCAAATTATTTAATAACTGTTACAGATATTTGACATTAATAATTAATAAAACAAAGTAATTCAATCTTTTATTACTTTTTTGATAAAATATAAATTCACAACCTAGTAATTACAGAGAGATTTTTACCATTACATTTAATGTAAAAATCAGGCATTTATTATTTATAGAGCAACATGAGGATAAAACCTGAAAGGTAGAAAATAACTTGAACAAAAGGTTAGTTCAAGAGGATGCATATCAAAGATTCAAATGATCTGCAAGCCTAATTTGCAAAAACTGTAAAACTTAGCCTGCAAGTTTATTGCAGGTTATTTCCTGTTGACAACATTGCACTTCTGACACTGGGACAGGAATAAGGCCTTAATTCGAATCCCAGTTATCAGAATTGTTTAACATTTAATTCAATATATGATACAATAGTTAAACAAAATATGATTACGAAAATAACTAGATTGTAAACCATCATTACAGTAATTACAGAAAAAGTAGCAAAATGAATGCAAAATACAAATATCAAAATAGCTAGCTTAATGAATGACCTATAGCTAAGCAATTCATGTGTTGCATAATTAATAAAAACAATTTAATAAGTAAAAGAAATTTGAGAGTAAGATTTCTAGTTAAGAATGTTTTGCAATTCTAATTATTAAGATATATTAAGATATTATATTTAAGAGTACAGATTTCCTTTCCTATGGTTTAAGTAAAGTCTTTAGTTTGTAAGCAAAGTTAAGCTCAATCAGGTTTTTAATGTTTTCTTGAAAAAACTAATGGGACACTTCTCAGAAAATTAAACATATTAGTTTCACAATTATAACTAACAATTTGAATGAAATTTTGACTGCTCTTGAAATTGATATAAACTATAAATTTGTCACATTTGAGTATGAAATAATATTAAGCTTTGGAGATCATTTTGTCCTGAAAACCAAGTTATAACAAACTGGGAATCAAGTTTTGTATTAATGGCAAATGTGAGAAGTAATGATTTAGTAAAGTGTGACTTTGAATAGTGGGACCTAGAAAGTTCTTTAATAACTCACTACTTATTGGATTGATTTTAAAAAACAGAGTTCTAAGAAAATCCTGAAAAAGGCTTGCTTTACTTAGTTACATTTGAAAAACAGAATTTTTCATGTGCCTTTTTGCACACAAACAAAATTTGCATATTTCACACACTGCTTTTTACAACATTAGCATGAACTGGTCAAATTTACTGAATTACTGATTTGATGGATGCTTTAAGTTACACTTCTTCTAAGAGTTTGTAAAAAGTAATAAATAAGTAAGCTTTTTTGCAAATCCTTGGTTTTCATTTGAGAGAAAGCTTTGCTACATGATACGATTACTTAGATCTTAGTTAGCACATTTGACACAAGCTACACATTTCAAATTCCTCAGGGACAGAACTAATTATTACATTGCTGAGTCAGCTCATACACTAAAGTTTGTTTATTCAGTTAGGCATAGCTTTACAAGTGTATTGTGAAATAAATTAAATTTGTACAAAAATTTGAAATATATAAGAAAATTTTATTTTGAGGCAATGAGGTCACAGTAATAGCCCGGATGAAATTCATGTATGTACTACTAATTCAAAGTCAGAATTGCAGTTTTAGATGTGAACAGGTCCTAAAGTTTTTTTCAGGCTTTTGTTAATTGCAGCATTCATTGGACTTTCTATTTTTGCTAAAACAACTAAAAATTTCAGCTTACAGTCAATAGCAGTTGAAATACTTATAAATGAAATGTTTTAATCATGCTTACTAACAGTAAGAATTGACATATGAAAATCCAGCAAATAATTCTATTGCAATATTCTGGAAGTTACAATAATAATATATGAAACAGACTTCTTACTATAAAAGACAAATACTAACATCACATGCAAAAACTAGGATTTTTAAAAGAAGGGTTGCAGATTATGCCCTCCTTTAACCCCAGGTTTGGCACCATTAACAAAAACTATGTACCTCAATATTGGTAATCAATAATGTGATAATTTATTGGCTTAATAACAGCAAATATTATTGAAATATTTTGTTTTCATTTTCTACATTTGCCCATATAATAGGAAGTTAATCAGAAATTAAATTATCTATTTCACGTTATAGCACAATCAAAGATTGTACTACTGACAATTTTGCTACTCCAATTAACTCAAAGTAATAAATCAACCCAAATGTCTTGAGATTTCAAAGTTAAATTTAGTCTGAAACACATTGCAGTAGGAATAACAGCCAGTATAGGTGCTTTCAGGCAAGCATATTTTGATTTGCTTGTTTTGACATATGTCAAAATGGTGTTTGCCTGCATGAACTTTCATCAAGAAAAGAGGCTTGTTTGAACACAAACTGTTCAAAATGATGTACAAGCAGTCCACATCCTTTTGGTAGAAGGTTGAGTTATTACTCTTCAAATATGAGGATTATGAAATTCCAAGGTCTTAGCTTCAAATGCATCTGTGAACTATTACATTCTAAATGTTGCAAAATTTTAAACAAAAAATTTTTACTCTTTGAAATGATGTGATATTCATTATTTAGAATCAATTAAAATCCTCTAAATTCAAATCTAAATAACCTTTGCAATGCTAGCAAATATTAAATTATTCAAATGTGCAAGTATAAATTAAAAATGAGTGCTGGAGATGTTTATGGTTGGCAACTAAGACTATGCAATAAGATCCCATGCACACTTCAAGCTAAATCATTACAACTGCAAAAATGGTAATATATTCCAAATACTTACTAAAAATCTGTAGGCCTTATTAGGAAAAATGTACTCCTAGGCCGTGCTATGTGCATTTCAGTTAAGGAAAATGTCTTAGATCATTATTATTGTATAATCATCACTCAGGCCAGGATGTTCACTATAATTGGTAATTTACTTCTTTGTTTTACAGATTCCTATTGCAGGGCAATGTCTATCCTCCAAACTGCCTAGTCTCTAGAGTAACATTAGAAATAACTAATATTTATTTCCATTGATTCCTAACTAATTACTTTTTAGGTAGCCATCGACTCCAGTTTGATAGTGAGCATCAGCCCAACGCCAAATCCACTCACTGACATTCCATTCATTGCGATTTTTCCAGACACCAATGACTCAGCTCATACTTAAAGAGGAAATATGTGTACCTTACTTGTTGGTGAATAAGCAAACATGACACTATTCGACTTATTCATTACATGAAATAATCTTGTTACATAATATTTCTTTCATGAGATGGCGTACGAAAATTGATTTCACATGCCATCTTAATACATGGTATAAAAAATATTTTTAGCAATTGCTCTAAATTGGCATGTATTTTTATAACATCATGAAATCTTTCTGAATGACAAAGCAATGTGTATTGTAGTGATGCCCTTCTGTAAATTGGTCTGCATTTTTGCTAAAATAATTTTTTCTATGATTTCTCAAGAAAATATGTGAGCAACTAAAATACAAATTGCCCCAAAATCGAACAAACATTTCCTTTAGTTAATTAGTCAATTAAACTCTACTCGAGAAAAATAGCGATAGATCCATAAATTTATTGGAAAATCTAAAGGTCTTTCATCCGAAATAAATGAATTTAACATCAATAATACTACCGTTACAGACAAAACTCAAATACTAAATCATTTAAATTCAAAATTCAAAGAACTTGGAAATTTCGATGTTCCACCTTATAAGAAAAATTAAAATTTTGATAATCTCAAACAATCAAAACAATTTTCCTTTAGACTTGCTACAATTAATGAATTAGAAAACATTGTTAAGAATCTTTATACCAACAAATCAACCGCTTCTTATAATCTCCCAATTTTTATTATTAAACGTTTTTTTCATATTTTTGGAGAACAATTGTTAATCGCATTTAATCAATGTGTTATTGATGGTGAATTTCCAGACTTACTAAAAAAATCAGATATAACTCCTATATTTAAAAAAGGTGACAACCTAAACGCAAAAAAATTATAGACCCATTTGTATTATACATCCTTTTAGCAAACTTTTGTATGTTCAAATAAACTCATTCCTAAAATCGGAAAACATCCTATCACATAAACAATTTGGATTTCGCAATGGCCATAGCACCCAAGACGCAATTCTATCTATTACTCAATAAATAAAGTCTAATATATCTCATAATAACTGCAGTAGTGTAGTATTATTAGATTTAAGTAATGCATTCAATTCTATGAATTTTGATATTTTGCAAGACAAGCTTATAAATTATAATTTATATTGCTCCTTTAACTTTTCTGTGATAGGTATTAATTAAGCTAACTACAAACAGTAGTGGTGCTAAGCTGTCTTCCTGTTCCCATCTATCTCAGGCTGCCACTTTCCCATCTCCCTCTCTAGAAACTCAACCCATTTCTGTGAAACTCCATTAGCCTCTAACGTCTTCAATACCCACTTATGAGAAATGCTGTCATATGCCTTCCTGTAGTCTATCCATGCCATTGCCAAGTTTGTCTTCCTTCTTTTAATATTCTCCACCACTGCCTGGTCTATCAACAACTGATCTTTGCATCCTCTTGTCTTTGTCCTACATCCCTTCTGCTCCTCTGGTATCAACCTATTCTGCTCTAATTAACATGCCAGCCTATTTGAAATCACTGAAGTTAGCAATTTTTACATTGTTGGCAGACATGTTATTGGTCTGAAGTTGCTTGCCTCACTACATTTCTTGGGGTCCTTCTGTATCAGAAATGTCCTCCCCACTACCATCCACTCTGGACACCCACTCACCACACACTCCTCCAATGCTGCTGCTAGTCTCTCATGAACACTTGTGAACTTCTTCAGCCAATACCCATGTACCTCATCTCTGCCTGGCGCCTTACAGTTGTGATTACTTCTTCTTCTTGCCTGACTTCTTTCTGCATCTGTACACTCTCTATCTCTGGTCCTGCACTTCCCCATATATTCTCCCAGAACCTTACTGCGTCTTCACCTGCTTTAGCTGTAGCCTTTCCTCCTGCATCTAGTTCTTTGTAGAATCTTCCTTCTTGGGTCTCAAACTTCATATTGTCTCTTGCCTGCTTTGCCCTTGCCCTATACTTTCTCAGTTTCTTAGCTTCTGCAACTAATCTCTGCTTAAGCTCTTCTCTTGCTGTTTCTATAGTCTTCCCCTTACCTACCCTGCACCTGTCCTGCACTGCCTTGCTTGTCCTGATCTTCCCTATTGGCTGCCTAA
>CABFPE010000449.1:518205-528786 GCA_900660155.1 Hofstenia miamia
ATTATTATTATTATTATTATTATAATTATTATTATTGGAAACCTCGTAACATATTTCAATCGTAATAAACTAAAAATCAATTCTGACATAACTCAATTTATCATCTTTTCATCTAAAGAACAACAAAAGCATACTGAAAATGTTAAAATTAGTGTATGTGAAAACAAAATTAGTCAAAGTAAATGCGTAAATTATTTAGGTGTATTAATAGACAATGATTTAAAATTTGATAATTAAACAACAACAAAAGCTTACTGAAAATATTAAAATTAATGTTTGTGATAATGCAATTAGTCAATGTAAATGTATAAACTATCCAGGTGTATTAATAGACAATGACTTAAAATCGTCGCATGCAGAACTCTAATTCATTCATTTGTCTTAAGTCAATTTAATTACTGTGCATTTCTTTTTCAAAATCTTAAATAGCAAGAACGTCCATCATTAGCAAAAAGACTTAACTGGGATTTAGAGCAATTAATTATATTGAAAAACATGTATCCATTACGCAATTAAGATCATCATTTGATATCTTGGCCCCGAGTTACTTTATTCAGTATAAATATTTATGCATAATTCACACATTTATTCATGAATTAAGTTAACTAAGCTTTTTTTAATAATTACTTCAAAATCATTAAAAGAAATAAAACACTTTTTAATAGCAATAATCGACAAGATTCATTTTCTTTTAAATGTTCAATCTTATGGAATGATTTAAGTATTGTTATAAAATGTGACAAAACTATAAACGCTTCAAGAAGAAAATAAAACAATTTTTATTAAATAGGCAAACATTACTGAGCATAGATTATAATCTCAATGGGTGGTCGAATTACTTTTATAACTGCCCTTTAATTAATATTGCATATTTAAAAAGTTTTGTAAATATTTTTAGCATGTGTAAGTTTATAGACGTTGCATACATTTAAGCAATAAATTATATTGAAGATTACAAACTAATTTATATATATTTTATGCTGCTCATTTAGTAAATATGTAAGTAGAATTAAATAAATGTTCTTTGGAAATTCTAAATTACTAATTTACGGATTTTAATAATTATCAACCATATTTTGCTTTTAATTGAATTTTGAGGTTAACTATTGAATTTTAGAAATTTGTCTGCATGATTTTGAGCACAGCACTTAAAATGGAATTACAAATGTTCTGAAAATTTTTTTATGAACAATGTATAAATTGGTTTTAATTGTGTCGTCAAGGACAGCAACATTTTAGTGAATAATTATTTCCTATTTATTGCAATGGACAGCAGCATATATAAGTATAATTGAAACATGTTATCATGTGCTTAATCCATTTGTATTACTTTTCAAAAAATTGCAAGGGCTTGTCAAGTTTAAGACAGCAAAACTGACAAAGGCCCAGCTAGAAAATGTGTATGAGGGGTGCACTTTCAAATGTCCTGCTCCAGCAAGTTGCAAATAGAATCGTCTCAGTTTACTTCTCTAAACGTACTATATGTATAGTACAATCTTGATAGATAATTACGCAATTATACAAATATGACATATAAGACATATACGTGTATGTTTCATCACTGGCGCCTATTATAAAAAAATAAGCCTACCTCAAAAACAATGATGGAACATGTATAAAATTTAAAATTTTCATTCTTCGCACATAGATTCTCTTATTAACTTATATAAGTGCATAGAGTTCTAATAATATATTTTGACGTAGGGCCATTCGACATAATAATACGTGGCAAAACAAAAAACTAAGCTAAGTAACAAACGTAATAAAAGCAATAATTAAAAATGGTAAACATTCAACAATACTATTTGTCAAACACTACGACTCTTTTTTTGTCTTTGTCGCTATCTTCCTGATATTATTTGAAGCGTACCTAAACGTTAATTATAATGATGATAAAAGTACAAAAAATACCTAGCAAGCTTATCTAAAGATTCTATGATATATTGGTTAGAAAGCAGCTATTTATGCTTCAATGCAGAACGAGATCTTCCGCAATTGTATTAAAACTAATCCTTTAAAATTAAAAGCTCCTTAGTACATCCCTACACTAAAGATGATTCAACTAAAAGTCTATGACCTTGTACAGACGTAGTTGACTTTTGATTGCCTTTGACTGGCAATAAAATATATCCGATTGAATTGGAAACTTTATTCCAAATAAATACATGAACCTTCTTCAATTGTACGAACCATATTGCTGCCTTATCCAATTCACCATTTGAAGCTTTTTTTCAAATATTTTTCACAATATAAGAGCATAATTTCTTCTAGTCTGTCATTGTTCACAAGCTTGTTGATAATTCCGAGCTTATAAGAAACCGTTGGTTGGGAGCAACAGGCACCAGAATGAATTACATGTTTCAATAAGGAAATTTGTAGCGTGTTGTTTTCTATTCTGACTTCCACTGAGCTGAATTCATTTCACCTCAATGGACATTTTACCGCAAACCACCCCAACAAATGAAATTTCACAGCATTATACCGCAACGAATTTGATTTTTGTAAGAAAAGATTGTGTTTAAGGGTCATCAGTAGAAAATTTTAACGACAATTTCTTAGGTACTTTGTCAATGCGTCCAATTTTATTAGTGCAGTATCCAATTTTCCATAAAATAGGCCAAAATTACTATTAATATTTTGTATGTGAATTCTCTTAATTTTGCTTCAGAAACAATATTTAGGAAATACTTAGCTATGGCTTATTTTAATTCTACCGCTAGTCTCCGCAATTGTGTAAATGGCTACCACGGTACACAGCACCGCTGCATACAGCAGTGCTCCACAGCATTATCGCACCGCACTAATCCTTAGGTGGAATGCCGCTCAGATTTTGGTCTCTCGCTTGATCACAACGGAGATCTACTGCCGTCAAAAAATCCTGCATACGCATCTTAAGCATAACATAGTAAATTTAGGTTGACAAGGAAAGGATTGGGATTTAGCACCTTGTTTAGTTCTTCTATGGTATTGGATAAAAATAAGTTATCAGACATCAATTCTATTCTCAAGGGTAGAAGTAAAAATATAGTCCGACTAAAAAATCAAAGGTCAAATTTAAACTTACCTAATTGAAAAATGCTGAGAAAAAAAGTGATATGTAATTATTTTGGCTTAATAAAAGGTTTCCTTCAAAAGCGAATTATGCTACATTAATGCTAGTTTTTAGTTTAAGAGAATAGAACAAATCAGTAGTGCAAAATATAAATAATGTATTTTAACATTTTAATGGCTGAGATTCAAAAATGATACATGTACTATTTACATGTTTTTGCATGTAGTATTTACAAAGAAAACAAATTACTAATTCAATTTTTATAATGCAAAAAATGTAGAAAGAAAGAGATAGAATTTTTAATTACGGATAAAAATTTAGAAAATGAATGCAAAATAAGATGAATATATTTTAATATTTGCAAAAGTTTCATTTTGCTGCCCCTGAGAAAAATATTATTTGGGTGCATCACCCCAGCACCACGGTTAGCTGGGCCTCTGAATACTGAATAATAATAATCATGTATTGAATGTTAAAAATTACGTAATTTCGGTTACTAATCACATTTAAACTTGTATAACATAATGGGAGTATATTTAGCCTAAAATTGAAAGGGGTTTTTTATAAGTTTTTTATGATCCTATGAAAAATGTTTAAAAGCTCTAAACTCTATAAACTCAATCTGAAAGAACCATTTGATAGATGAATCTCTTCTTCCTTTTTGATCGTTTATCTGCGACTTCTGACTTTGTGAACAGCATACCTTAATAGTTTTGTGTTGGCTTTACACATATTAAACATCTTATAAATACATGAACATTAGGTATTGAGAGATTCTTAATCTTTTCAAAATTGATAATCTTTTAAACAACTTCAGACACAGCAGTACACTTAAATAGAAATTTTCGACATTGAATTAAAACATATTCTGCCCCTGCCTCAGGATCTTCAATTTTTCCAAAAAGCTTGGAAATATTTTCTGTAAATGTGGAAAAACGGTTTGTACTTTAAAATGGATGCCAGGCGGCTTAAGGCAAAATCAGCAAAATGTTTTAATTTTACCGAAATTTCACAAATATTACATGCAATTTTAATTTTTGCAATTCATAGACAATGATTATTACTGTTCCAATAATTCAACAAAAATCTGAACATGTAGGTTTAGCAACAAGGTTCGAATGGGTAATGGAGTGACCCAGATAACAATTGTATAAAATAGGAAATAGGACGACTCCTCGCATCCGTCGCAACTCAAGTTTAAAGAAAATTGGCCGAATTATGTCTGATTCCCACTAAGATGCACCATATCACACGAAAAGGCATAGAGCAAGATGGGCTCTGATACTTAAACATTTTTGTTTGTATTTTTAGTGCGTTTCCATTTCTTCTGAAGTTGAAAATAATAAATTTAGGGAATATTAATTGAGCCGAATTTTCAAAATTCTGGATAGATTTTTAAGAACTGTTCATCAGTGTTTTATTTTCTTTTATTATTAAATTTAGGTTTCAAGTTTTTTTGTATATCTTAGCACAAGCGAAATTAATCTGGTATGTAGAAAATGTGAGAAACTTTTTTCGGCAGGACCCTATAAATTTGTGAATACTTTAAATGCACTATTCAGTAAGAAAGGGGGCCAATTTTTAACAAGAAAACGCTTTGATTAATACAACTTTTCTGTTATCTTCAATGTCACATATTACCTTTTACTGGTGTCAGTAAAACAGCTTTTTGGTTTACGGTAATTTTTGTTTGAGCAGTGCTCTCTAAGTTACCACTGTTATAAGAATTGGTTGGCGAAAGCCAGTTGAAATGACAGTATTCTCTTCTCTTCATTACTGTTTCTATTTTTTATTGGGATAATTTTCTTAAAAATTATTCGATTTCCATGACCAATTTAAAACCGACTGTTTCTGATTAATTTCATGTCAGTGCTGTTTTGATTTTCAGCACGAACATAATTACTTTTTTCATCTAAAATCTACTAAATTATGGTTTTGACGAATTTACCATTCTTAACATTTCTTTTGTTTATTTATATTCGATTTAATAGACTAAATTATATTTAAGTGTTTTAACATACTGTAATCCTTTACTTGAAAACATTTAAATAATAATGTAATCGCATACTATCTTTGAATTATAAAGAATTATCATTAAAATGTTAGAATACGTCTTATTGAAGAGTTACGTAATTACAAAATGTAAGCTTCATTAAAAAGGTTTTTATATCTATATAAAGCCTCGATGAATATATATATATTCTAAACAGATGTATCTAATTACTACTAACATCACAAAGTGGTCAAAAAAGAAATATTCGAACAATAGTGCTACGTAATTACAATCATAAGTTGATAGTACTAAGTAATTGCTTTTCACACTTTAAATTAACTCAGTGAAATTGACAAAGTGTGCATCTACTCAAAAGTTATGTCTAAGAGCATTACACTGAATCCAGTGCTTGATATTGTGGTGCTTTAGAACACTTTAAAGTACTTAAAACACATAATTTTGACATATTTTACCAACTCTAATTTATATCAACATATTTCAATGAAATATTACTGATTTGATCAAAATTATGAAAACCTGATTTTTTGCAATAAATTAATAGCTTAGTGACCTGAATTTTTTGAAAAAATTATAAACGGTTTAAAAATATTCATATTTCAGCAATCTTTGCATGGCACTATTTCTAACGAAAATATAAATTTTTAAGGAAAAATATATTGCAAAATTTATAAATTTCTACAACACAGTACATATTTACAAAAGTTCTTAGCATCACGTCTTTGATTAAAACATAAAGTGCTTCCAGAAGTTTCATCAAACATCCCACAATCCATTGATTTCATATCAATATCAAGAAAAATAAATTTTCTCATTAAATTTTCTGCATGCACCAAAACAGCGTTTACCAAAACTAAATAATTTTGTGAAAATTAGCTAACGTGAATATTTTTTAACATTTCAATGGAACAACTACGTTCACATTGAATTACCTCATGGAATTAGAATTTTTCTATTGTGGAACAGCAAATTTTTAGCCTACTTCTACACAAAAATTAACTGGAAGACATTTACATGAGCGAAAAATATGCATTACACAAAATGAGTACTACTAAAGGATTATTATAGTTTTCTACATAAGATGTGAAGCCCCTCAAAAGTATGTTTTCCCAATGGTTTATTGTATGGGATCAAGCGGCGTTCTTCTCGATACCTAATCATATAGACATTTTATAAAGAAATACTTGCATTATGCAATTATCAAAATATAGCTAGCTTCCTCCATGAAACTATTCCATTTCTTGTGATTGCCATGTGATGGAATTGATGAAATTAATATTTAGAGATTTTTATTTAGGGCTTCATTATCAATTTTAAATTATTAAACTCATTTTATGCTATTAGAAATTTCGAAACCTGTTTTTTGTATTCAAAAAATTTTAACCAATGAAGGCGATAACTAATGTATTCAATTTTTACACATTGATATGTATTGTAAAGGATATTTTTTACTGTCCGCTAGTTCAGAATTGGAAAAGAGTTGGGAATCCAAGAATTTGCCTCGTATATTTCCATTTATTTAGGCAGTGATGCTAGAGTTGACTTGTTAGAAAGCATATCCAGCAAAAAAATTGACTCTATTGACATAAACAAATCTGAAAGGACTGCCCATATATCTTATAAATAAGTACCGGTATTCAATTTATATCCAAAAATATTAAAGTCAGATGCCAAGGGTTTTGAAACTTTAATTTTGCTTCTTAAATTTTCTTATATAAGAAAACTCTATAAGGTCCTACATTAAGTAAAATCTGGCACTACATGCTATGTGTTTGTGTTTTCTATTATACACTAAGGGACGTAGCTTGTATGGTAAATCTATCTTTTATTATCCAATTGTCAACATTGAAAATTCTCATGGAATTATGTAGATAATTATATTCAATTTTGTTCATTATTCATATATATTACTGGAGTTAGGTAACGGATATTTTTATTGAACGATTTATCAATTTGTCCAGTCAATGTGAGGATAAGAGCTGTTTTAAGCTATCTTATCATTGTAAATCCTATTGTACTAACTCGTATAAATACAGTAATATATAGGCCACTTTTCAACAAGACTCGGATTTGCTAGTTGAAGCGCATTTCTACTGTAACTCCATTCAATGTGAATGAAATGTACTAACAATCACAGATGTCTAATATATTCATTAGTATTTAAAAAATTCAAAATCTATAAAATGAATCTTTGAATATCATTTTTATTTCAGAACCATGAATCCTGTTATATTTGAAACTAGCATTTTTAAGCACACTAATGAAAAATATTTGGGCGCTTAACTCTTTCAGGAACAATAACAGGAAAAAATGCTCTAGAAGGACAAATGGATACTTTTCTATGAATAATGTCTTTGTAGTTTCCAGAATATTTCGCTCTGCTTACAAAAAATTGCTGCCAAATGACACCACTGCCTTCTCATTAGCTGATAAATGAGGTGTTACATTTTCTGAGCAACTGAGCACGCAGAAAATATAATGAATTTGTACATAATATGAATAATATTTATAACACCCCTGCCTGATAGAGTTAGACAATAATTTTTTGATGATAAGAGTTTAATGTTCCTGATATGGCTTTCAATAGCGTAGCCTTGAATCGTCAGGTATTGGAGACAAAACTTATTTTGCAAAAATTACACATTTTTTTCACAAATTGCATATTGTTACACCTAATGTTGTAATAATCAATATGTGCGTCTATTATTTTACCCGCCGGGCAAATACGGATACCACTGATAATGATAGGCACGGGAACAGGTAAAGACTAAGAATGTCAAAAGCATGAGATAATTATTTTTATATTATAATTATGGTGTAGGTGCCTTATCACTTCACATTTATATAAGGGCACGGCGGCAAGGATATAAGAAATGCCTTACTCGCACAGCCTTACTTAGAACAAGGATGGACATAGATGGGATAAATCATGCACTGCCGCGGATTATTCGCATCAACGCAGATGGGAATCCAAAAAAATTCATTGCAGGAGCGGATTGGCTCGAAAAATATTGGAATTTTTTTGCGGATTCCCAATTTTTCTCACATATGCTATGAGCATTATAAATAACTTAAAATCTTCTGCATTTCTTTAGAAGGATTGAGAAAATTATGTGAAATTGAAAATGCATTGAATACTGTATATATAAAATGACAAGCTTACATTTCTAAGGTTTACCAGCAATTTATTTTTGCTTTTTAAATTAATAGGTTGACGAAATGTTATTATTCATTTTGGAGCATGAAGATTGCTCGGAAAAAACCACTTAAGTGAGGATTTTCTGAATCTGTGAATAATACCTCATCTCACCAGACCATGTGAAGCTTTTTATAAGAAATGTCATAACCCTAATATATATATATATATATATATATATATATAATCTGAACTATCACTTTTAGGCACACTTTAGCCTTTAGAATTTTCAGTTAAACCCAATTACCACCAACTTCCCCCTAAAAAGATTTCCTGGATACGCCCTTGTATTAACCTAGGAATTTTTTGACAATTTGTGATGGCTTCTATAAATTTTTTTAAACACCCATAACCAGTAGATGGAGAATCTTCGTTTCTTTCGTTCTCCTAGTACGACCTTTGGGCCTTTGGGTCGTCATCTGGACAGAATGTAAGTGGCCAATGCAGAAAAGATAATAGTTGTGATTAGTCTTCAATTTTTTATTGCAACAATGATTCAAAAATAGAAATTCGCTGTCTCTTTAAATATCATAACGCTCTTTTTATAATCAATGTAAGACTTAGTAAGGAAATTTTCCGTAATATTTTCCAATTTCATCAATTTTATTACGTAAATATCAATCAACATATTCATAACTAAAATTTCACCCTTCAATACTTGCAGCTAGGCAATGCAGCTATCTTAAATCTTAAGATTATTGAATCTCGCAGAAATCATATATATATATATATATATATATATATATATACACGATTTCTAGTTACTATGGTATTTGTATCCACCGCCCGCATTTTCCAATTTTTCATAGTATTCAGCCAGAATAATTCATTTTATTCAAAAATTTTTATAGTACGCATTTGGAATAGGAAACTAGTTTCTTTTATATGAGTTTAAGATTTCTTAAAAAAATTTTTGGATCATTTTACAACGCCCTCCGTCATAGTATTCAGCGCCTTTTAGATCTTTCTAAATTTTATATCCAAAGCCGGTATATGTATGTATATTTTTTCAGTGCTTGCTATGACAGGGATAAGTAGTGGGAAAAGTCATTTCGCATTGACTATTAACCTTCATTCAAGGGGGACCAGGATTGGTTGACAAAAGGCATAGTAGTTGCAACAGCTAAGTTCCAAAATAAAATGGTAAAATAAATTCATTAGTGTAGAGTCTCACAATCGCTTCCCCAATTATTTTAATATAAATAGAAGTTCCCAAGTAAATTTAATGTTAACTTTTTAAGTAACGTATTTTTGAATTTCTATAGTAAAATTTGAATAAATCTGAATGATTTTATTATATTCAGATGTTTCTAAGCTCAGTAATATTCAAGAATCAAAAATAAGGAGTCTCTTAAATACATTCACTGATCTAGAATAATATATAAATTGATTAAATATTCACAGTCAAAACAAATTAGACTGTAATGGTTTTATTGCAAAGATTTAGCAAAAATTCTTAACTTAACTTAAAGATGAGAAAAGACACTCTTCAAATAAGAAAAATTCACTAAGATTGAACATATATTACCAATAAAGTGAAAGATTAAATTACTAAGTTCTCTTATACTGTAACATTTTTCATATTCTTCTTTTTTATTTACCAATGTTACCAACAAAATATTTAAAAAACTTAAAAAAGTTTTTAATTGGGCAATTAATACAATCTGTAGTAAAAACGATCAAAGTAAAATATTAGAAAAACATAATATCGAATCATTAGAATACTTATTAAAATTAAATTGCCTCTTACTAATTTGGAAAAGACCTTCAGTAGAATTACAGAAATATATGCACAAGCGAACTAACACTTATCACAAAATCAAATTTAAAAAGAAAATCTTAGAAAAATCATTTACCAATTTTACAATTGATTTATGGAACAAACTCCATCCAAATATTAAAAAAGAACGAAATTTCAATAAATTTAAAAAATCTAATTATAGGACAAAGTCCATAAACTATAACAAAGCTATTAAGCAAAGAAAACCAACTATTTATATCCTCAAGGACAATAAACTTTCGAAACCAAGACAAAGTATTTTTTTAGAACCAAGTTAATCTATTGTTTTAATTCTTCACTTGATTTGTAAAAAAAACAAAAGAATTAAATAAATAAATAAATAAATAAATAAATAAATAAAAAAAATTGTCATAAATAATTCAAAGACCAATATTGACCTCTTTAAAGATCCAAATGTTTTGTCGAGTTTCTTCCACTGCATATAAATATCATTGCGAAGAATGCAAATATTCCTATATCGGAGAAACTAAGTCACATTGTAAGATAAGATTATATATATATATATATATATATATATATAT
>CABFPE010000449.1:580394-596844 GCA_900660155.1 Hofstenia miamia
TATATATATATATATATATATATAACCTGAGAAATAAAGCCTTAGCCAAACACAAGTTTGAATTAATCTTACTAAATCTTACTAATTCGAATGATTTCCTTGTTAGTCATTACATGGTATTCATCAGACCGCAGTTTTAGTGCATGAAATGTTGTGTTGGGAAAAACTTCATTATTCAAAAAACTGCAGATCTACCCGATTCACATTATAGCAGAGTGAACTACACATTTCTTTTTATATTGCATGCCCATAATTGTGCAATATAACATGCCTTCAGTAAACTATTAAACTATCCGTAATCCACAAAGTACATATATGTATGCATTTTCCAACCAAACTTAAATAAATCAGTGCGATTGAACATGTCTGATGACGAAAATGAAAAGAAATATTCGCGAAGAGGCAAACGACAGACATTCAATCTTAGTTACAAATCCGTAAAATCCATACGTTCGAACAGATCAGAAAGAATTTTTGACAGAAGAAATGAATATGTGCATTGCATGCAAATGCAGAGTCTTTATGAAAAACAAAAAGACCAAGAAGCTAAGTATTTTGAGAGACTTGCTAGTGTTGAGCAGCGAGAGGAGGTATGATGCCAAATTCAGAATTTTATATAAAAGTATGGTTTTCATTGTGGTAAATAGTACATTTAAATATGAAAAAACATGCAATTTACACAAATGAGAATATTTTGTGACACCCGTTTTGCTTTGCTTTTAGTCAATGACAAATACTTGTACTTGTTTGGTCTTCTTTAATTTAAAACGGTATTCTATCATATATTTTGACATATTTTTTACTAATGTTGCCTTTGTATTTTCTTCAAGCATTGAACATTTGCAAACAAGGTCTTTTACATACTATTGTATAATAACGAATAATATGAAAAATAACTTTTACGTACATATAGATACAGCGCCAACAGCCTATATCTTTGCAAAAAACAGCTGTAGCGGTCTGATTTTTGGAAAGCGTATTGCATGTAGAGCCACACAACAAATATAACTTAAGTGCTTGCAATATGTTGAGATCTATGTATATTTTTTTAGTTTTTATATTTCTAAAAGAAAACTTTTCAAGATGCATTTTAAATTTGTAAATAGTGTTAATTCATTTATCACATAGTAGGAACATTTCAGGAATGCTCCTGGAATTTATAGTTAATTTAAAGGTATGATGCCCTCTGAGATTTCATTTTTTATAAACGTTTTCATTTGAAAGTTGAACTATAAACGGTAGCATGTTTTGAAAAAATTTTCTAACAGTTTTTTGCATCCTTATTTTGTTACCTAACTTCATAATACTATGAAGCCTACTAGTAGCTTATATTGAATGTAATATTAACCTAACATTGCTGCAAAGCACAACTGAAAATTTAGAGGTGCTTCTTACAATGTAAAATACTTGTTACAACTCTAAATAGCGTCGAGGGTAATAAATTAATTTATGTGATGAGTAGTTTTACATTTTAGTTTTATTAGTTCACCATGGGATGTTTTATTAGGCAATATTGAGTGCAGTATATATTTTTAAATGTCGTAATGCAATATTTTCATTACGAAATATAATTACTATTTATGATACTGAACTTGAAAATTGATTATTTTTTGAAGATTATTTACACAGGTTACTGGAGACAATGAGAACCTAATTGATGATATGTACCAATTAAATTTAAAAATTAAATTTGCTAAAAACGTTGTTTGCTTGATACTCGCTACAAGTAATTTATAATTTCATATTTGGGGTATACTTTTTCGATGAACTTTTGCCTATTATTTTTTTAAAAAAATTACTCAATATAATGTAATTTTGAAAAATCTTGTCCACCAAGCAAAATACTTAAAAGGACACTGTTGAATTTCAAAATTTTATCCATATCAAAAACTGAAAAGGACTGTTCTAACTTGAAATTTACTCTCTACTGTTTATTTTAGGTCATAAGCGTGGTTTCTTTAAGGGCACCTCAGCGTAAATGTCTTTACTATGAAACCATTTTTTTAAAATTTTGTAGAGTATAGTTAGTTCTACAATAAACATATATTTTATATATGGGACTTCAATATTTTAATTAGTTTTAATGAAGAAATGTTATCAATTGAAATTCGCATTGCATTAAAGAATTTTTGATTTTAATTAATATGAAAATGACTCTAAAATACATTGGCTAATTGAAAATTGGGAGTTGGTGCTCGCATTTTGATAGAACACAAATAGCCAATAAACAACCCCCAGATGTATTCATTTAAAATCAAGCAAAAGAAATTACACTAGATAGATGTTCTGGTTTTATAAATATAGAATTCGATGGAATTTATGAAAGATTTGAGAAACTTAGGGCCAATTTTGATTTGTGTATGTCATTACTAGTCTTAATTCCAGCAGAAAAAATAGTGGTGGTGTGGTTACAGTGTCACATTAAAGAACTTGTATTTATATCGGTTGTCAACACCAATTTGTATCACTTTCCCTAACAATGCAACTTTTGTTGCGAAATCAATTAAGATAAGAAACCACATTGGAGGAATTTAAATTATTTTGAGGTTACCCTATGAAGTTGAGCGCAATAATAGGCTTAGCAACAAAATTGCTTGCGCGGAGCCTAAGAGCACATTCCTGATTGTCTATCTCAAAAACGACTTTTCTAGAAATAGAATATGATGTAGATGTAGGGGTGTGCGAGTAGCATAATTTCTACCAACCCATGGTTGATTTTTACTTTATCCGTACCTGCCTATACCTTCGGTATATGTACACATAATAGGCACTATTGATTTCAATTAATCACTAAAAATAAAAATGAACAAAATGTATGATGTATTCCTGAAAAATGTATAATAATTATAAAATGAAACTAATGTAACTTTGCATGAATTACCAAAAACAGAGATGACTATCTTAATAAAACTATATAAAAAACTATATAAATAAACTATAAAATCCGTTAACATATCTTTTCAAAAGATATGTTTTATTATTAGTTTACCAATTTTGCTAGATAGTGAACTGGCAAGAATTTTATTTTGCAGGTAGTTGATCTGAGATGTAGCCACTATTCAGATGCTGGTAAATGGCATCTGAAATTCGCTTAGACAGCAATACTATTTTGGTCTGGGAATTTGTCATCATTAATTGCAAAGCATAAAAATAGTTATGCTAAATGAGCTGTAAAGTTGCTATACCCATGTAGCCACCACCAGTGGTCCACTGGTGGGGAAGCACGGGCAGGAGTGGCAATTACAGCCACTCATAGCCACCAGTGGACCACTGGTGGACCACTAGTGACATCTGATTTACACTTAATCGTAAATAATACATGAGCTAATGCTTACAAGTAAAATATTATTCATTATTATGCTCTCTTAGATCTCATAAACATATAAAATTCATTGTGAAGAGCTTTTTTGCAATTTTCTGTTTGCAAAAATTATAAGATATATGTGCAGAATGAAATTTCAAAATAATTTTTCACGATTATTTGTGGACCTTGAAATCAATGTTTACATGAGTACTTAAAATTGGGCAAAATATATTTTTAATTATTGGAAAAAAATAATGTTTAAAAATTGCAATTTCTTCGGAAATTGAAAATTAAATCTAAATTGGGCATTTTTTGTGTGCTTGTTGTTATTGCTTATAATAAAAATTTCATTATACTGTCCATTGTCAATCTAAATTCAATGTAATTGATGAGCTTGCTAACATTTCCTTCAACCCTTTATTGGGTTTGTCTTAGTTTAAACTGCAATGTTTAATCTCTATCAATATAAAAGTTTGCATTTACAACATTTCAAATATTGCTCTAATGCTTAAATCATATTTTAGCCAACAGTGGACCACTGGTGCAAGGGTGGCCCACCGTATCTGCCACTGGTGGTCCACCAGTATTTGGCTACGTGGGTACAAATGATGCCTTACTTTATGCTGTTGAAGACTGGAGATCAAAATTAGATAGGAATGAAAAAATATATATAGCATCATTAGATATTTCAAAGGCATTTAATTCAATAAACCATTCTATTTTATTTTAAAAGTTAAAGCAGATTTATAATTTGATTGGCCGCGATGATTTCTCACAGAGCAGTCGATGCTCACGCGTGCTCCTTTCTCAAAACATTTACGAATTCCTCACTATCGCCTTCCGCAAATCACAGCGAACTTGTTGCCCCCTTTCTACAACTTGATAAGTCCGAACTACTCCTTATTCATGAATTACTAAGGAAATTCATTGCTGACGAAGAAAGAGACAAATCACTCGCCGACATCACAACCCAGTCCCATCCTGATGTTAATAACGCCGTCACATCACAAGCTCCACAATTAGATCGTGTTACCAGAAACCTCAAGCCACTAACTATTAAGCCTCACAAGGACTTCTTAATCTTAGGATTGTCAATGTATAGAAACCTTAGAGCTAACCACCTCATCAATAATCAAAAAGTCACTGTCCACTCTTACTCAGGGGCTACAATTGAGGAACTCACACACGTTACTAAGCAGCACCCGAAAGAAACGTTCGTCAAAAAAATTCTCATTACAATTGGTCGTAATGATATAATGCAGAATAAATCGAATTTTACAGAAAAGTATACACATTTAATTGAAGTTGTTAAGACTACTTTTGAAAATGCAAAAGTATTTCTTGGAGAACTTGCGCCATTTGTATTCTATCGCCATCTCAACAGTAAAGCATTCGAACTGAACACTTTTCTGCACCAAAACTCCAAATCACTAGGATACTTTGTTTTCCCGAACTGCAAAGAATTCTTTGGTGCCCTCGATCCGTACGAGCTTCGTTTCACAAAGCTCAAAGCGCGAACCGTTCCTTTTATACACCGCCTAATTATCGCCATTTTCTAATTAATCAAACGCAACAAAAATCACCGACGTACGCTCACTTATACTCAGAAGTTGCCGCTTTACCACCGCAGTTATCACCAAGTGAAATTTCACAGTTAAGAAATTTACTAGTTTTATCTAATAATGCATATTAAAGGCATTATTTCTGTTTATAATACAGTTGAAAAAATTAATCTACAATTTTTTGGAAAAAGTTGGAAGCTTAAAATATATATCAACTTGCTTGTTATTCCTGAATTAATCCGCGTATAAATGGAAATAAATTTTTACTTAGTGTGCAAGATTTATTCAAACAATGACAATGAATGTCATTTGTGATAGTTTGGACAAAATTTCATTAAATAGAGATGCCCTAATGTGTATAAATTATAACCCCAGTGAACTATTTAGAAATATGTTTGTTGTAAACTAGTAAATTGTTAGCTTTTTTATTCTCTTTGAATTTGTAGGATCTTGCTCGTGCTAAGAGTGCTTTCCGAGATTTCGTGAGATTTGAATGCAATGATCGAAGACCATTTGACAGTCTAATCCAAATCACTGAAAATGTTTTGATTACTGGGGGAAATGAATCAATTTACTATTTGCAGAAGATGGATGATCAAAAGCATAAAATATCAAATTACCAGATGCACTTGGACGAAATGCGCGAATGCAAATTATTTATCAACCAGGTCGGAGAAGATATGGATCTCAATGAAACGCAAGTCATGACTAGTGCCAAACAGGTACATATTCAATCAAATTAGAACATATGCACCTATTTACAGTTTATTATAGAAACAAACCTTTATCAATTTCGAGGTATCTCTATTATAACCAATTGGAATTATTTTCTTACTACTATTAAAATAATTCATATGATTATATTCAAATAGTTCATCTGACATTCAATTCAATAATATTTACTTCATGCATTTCATGTTCCCATAAATTTGTCAAGTCAAGATGTTTCGCAATGAAAATTATGCATAATTTAAGAATTCGAAATGAGCCAATATTATTCATGGTTATTAAGTAATTGAATGACTTTCAAGTGCTGTTAGTCTATTTTACTTTAATAGTGGAATTTATAAAAATTAATACCTCCTGAAATTTTTATTGAAGTGCTTAAAAGATAATCACGCCGATTTATTACAGTTTTAACAAAGACATTAATCAATGCTATTTCTGACGTGTTTTCATTTGAGCGACAGTGATTTGTAGCAACTATAAGCGATGGAAAATTCATAATTTATACTTTGAGAGCTGCTTCTGAATAATTTTTAACACTTTTTCTAACACATTAAAAGACTTCAATTGCAACATTAATGACAAAATTAGTTGTAGTGGAAGTAGCGGGGACATATCTAAATAATTCTTCATATTAATAATAATAATAATAATAATAATAATTAATATTTAATTAAAGACATTAGCAGAAGTCCTTCAAATAGTAAAAAAAATGAAATTATTACTAGCGCAGTACATCATATAAATTACTTGGATACGGGCAGACCGGGCTTGGCCTCAAAATATTAAGATTTCGTGGACTTTGATTTGTGCAAGCTTCATTAAACTTTGTACACAATTTTATCATTTGCAAGATCACATACTGTTGGATTTTTGCAGCTGACACTGCATGGAGTTCTGTAGGTTTAGATCCTTGCCTTGTCTTATATTCTTTTGTGCATCGCCCGAGCTCATGATTTAAGCCGGCATCCATTGTACATGACCATTGTAGTTGAAAAAAACTTTTATTTTGCCCTGCCATAACAACTGCTTACAATATTTAATATTTTCATTAACAAAATGAGTCAACAATTAATATACTGCATGTCAACACATTCGATTTTGTATGGACAAATATCAATAATTAAGTTTTTTACTACTGTAAGACTACGAGATAACACTTATTGAGAAAATTGTTGATCTGGTGGTAAGAATAGTGAAGAGAAATTAATTTCTTTATGCCATAATAATTTTTTTCAACCTTTAACTCCAAACAACACTCATATGAGGGGAATTCTTAGTTGCATTAATCAGTTTGATTAATCCATAAGCCGATGAACGCTTTCAAAAACTTAAATTTTTTAATTTAATACCCTAGCCTTTATTTCGTAAATTTTTTTTATAAACTATGCAAATTTATTTTTCGAAAACATCACGTTGAAACCCTGAAAGGAACTCATTTTCCTATATCTCTTTTATACACTTCTTCTACCAACATCTAGTTTTTGATTATAAAATTACTTTGTCCATATCAGGAGTAGAATAAACTTGGTACTTCTGAATAAATGTCAATTATTGTACAGTTTTGTACAACTACCCAACTTAGTTAATACTCGCATCTTTCAATATACGGAAACCTGACTGTTTGAAATGCTTACTTGTATCATCTATGAAAATCTGCAAGTTCTAAAATGTAAATAAAGGGGAAATAAAAGAGAAGATAGTAAGTAAAACATTTACACTAAGCTATTCATTTAAAATTGCCATGAACTTATATGTAGGTTAGCTTAATGAGAGGGGTTTCAATATATTTGTCGTATTCCCACATAAGTTTTGCTAAGGCATAAGAATCAATTTCATGTCATATTTTGAAAAAAAAATATTTAGATATCAATTGAGCAGTATTCTTAGATAGTAAAATCAAATATTTTTGATATATCGTGGTTAGTACATGCAAAATTTGTGAATGCGTGCCATCTAGTATTATTAGTTTCTGTTGTTGCTCTGTGTTATTATATTGAACTACTATAATACTATAGGACTGTATGATAACTGTTGCTATAGATTGCAAATTACATCCACTAATAAAATTGCACAACACATTTTTAAATCAATTTTCTTTTATTAATTGTACTGTGAGAATAGCTTTGTGAAATATCTTTTCCCATCCCACTCCAATAGTCAACCGCAAGACTGGATGGTATTTATGTCAAAACTTACATTCTTGAGAAAAATCTAATATTGTAATGCTTATAAATATGCGTTTAATTATTATAACGTTTCAATTATGCAAAGAACACCGCAAATGTATTTAACAAATATCTAACTGTAAATTGGATCAGCGTTGTTAATGGAAAAATTCATTTAGGGCGAAACATTATGGTTATAGTCGCATTTAATCTTGCTACATTTTGTCACAGTTTCTTCTCATTAACAATCCTATTAATTATTTTTTTCCACGGTTCAATGTGGTCCCACAAATTATTTTTTGCTCAAAAGCAGTAATGAAGTTGTAAACTAAGTGGCCTCAGTTTCCTAAATCATTTTCTCCGCTCGATTGTGCTAAAAATCTCCCATAACCCTAAAAAAATCCACGTACAGTAATGAATTACGTTTTGATTTATCTTCTGCTGCGCAGTTTGAATTTGGCCATTTTATGAATTCCAGTTTACCTAATATAAGTACATTCACAAATTTCACCATTAAACTTCCTAGTAACACGCTCATTTACGATATTTTATCAAACAATTTATAATCTCTGAAAATTACTGTAATCATAATATTAACACTTATTTTGCATTTACGTAAAATTAGGTTCTTGATGCAGTCAAAGATTTTGAAAGAAGACAGATCGGTAGATTAGAAGTAATTGAAGAACAAGAAACGTCTTTGCATGCAATTTTAAAGAAGAACAAGCAAATTAGGGACGAACTTAACGAAGAACTAGAAAAAACACGGAAGCGTCTGGAAAAACAAAAAGAAGAAACTTCCAACGGTCAGAACCAAGAATCTTTTAACAAAATGCTTTGTGCAGCATATGAAGACATTGCAAGTGTTCAGAATGCAGAAAATGTAAATAACATGGTGAAAATCCGAAATAAATTATCCAAGGTACACCTAAATTCAACTGTATTTCCAACAACAGAGAAAAGTGCTACAATTCTGCTACTGTTATAGAGATATGTTAACTATAATGACATGTTGCTCATGTACTTTACTCCACATTGTTCATACTGAGACTATATATATATACATAAAATATATATATATACATAGATTTTATATATATATATAAGAAAACTGTTCAAACACGTGTATCTAAATCTTGGTTTTTCATTTTGTGGATGTATATTTTGGAATTTCACACTATACTTTGTCTAGCATTTTTATTATGTATGAACTATGTTTAACGAGTAGTTTACTTCAATAATGCATCGTTCGAATAAATTATTTATTACCAAAAAATCATAATAATTAATTATATTGTAATATCATAAATTTCAATATGTTTGAAATGCCTTTTACGCCATCATCTGTTATAAATTGGAATAAATGAATATTCTGCTAATACTAATTCAATCAGAAAATTACATAATAAACTTTGTAGAAATAGACATATTAAAAAAATTTAATAACATCCAAAGTTCTCATACATTTTGAAATTTCTGTGCTATGTATACAGAACACTAATGCTAAAACTTCTTTCATTATAATTACAATTTTGGATACTTTTGATCAGGGTTCATTGGGACTACGCAGGCCTATGAGACTGAGACCTGGGACTAAGAATTTTAGTGAGACTGTAGCAAACAAGGCACTGCGAAAAGAAATAAAATAACTGAGACCATGATTTTCAGAGCATCCCTCTTAATTTTTACAAATGTTGATCAAAGTAGAATTTATGCCTTAAGATCAATAGGACAATGGGAGCAGAAACTTTTTTAGGATTGGGATGGAAGTCAACTGGACCAAAATTTATTGGGAGTAAATATAACTGAGACCAAGAAAATACATTTGAAAATATTAATAGGCTCAATTTTGGGACCCTTGTTTTTTAACACTTATACTTTGCCTATTGGTGAACTCTTACATTTTTGCAATATCGAATACCATTTATATGCTGATGTTTAACGCTTGGAAATCTGAATTGATGAGATAAAACCATAGATGTTCAAGAACCGGTTTACGATTAATGATGCTAAAACAGAACTTCTGATTGTTGGAACTAGTAGATGTATTGCAAATGTTTCGGAACCAATCCGTGTCCGCATTCACAATGTATTGATAGATTAATCAAAATCAGTTAAGAACCTTTGTGTCCTCTTTGACACAAATTTAAGATGAATATACATGTGAACAAAGTAACTGCATTCTATTATAATATAATGAGGATTCGCATTGCTTAACTGTTGCATCAACAGCTACTCTAGTAAAAGCTATTGTATTGCCACATGTAGATTATGGAAACGCCCTCTTAATTGGTTATAGTACAAATTTACAGAGACGCTTACAGTCCGTACTCAATTTTGCAGGAAGGGTAATTTTCCGAAAACCTAGGAACTGTTCTGCACTAGTATTGCTGAAGAAGTTAAAAATTTTACCAATAAAAGAGAGAATTGATTATAAGATCATATGCACTATCCATAGAATTACTTATATCCACGAATCTAAATATCTAGCTAATTACTTCAATTATACATACCTAATCACGATTTACGTTCGTCTAATCAGCTATTATTAGTTTCCCGAAAATCAAATTCAACTGCAGGAGATGTTTCCTTTTATATTTTTGGGCCGAAACCTGGGAATTACATGCTATTCAGTTTAAGATTTGAGGCGAATCTTATCCTGCTTAAGAGAAAGTTAAACCAGCTTTTGCTGGAGCTTGCATTTCATTATGCTGGTAGTAAATTTACTACCATTTTTGTTGGCGAAGTCGAAACTCAGCATTGTTAATATATATAAATCTTGCGTGTGTGTATATTTGCGCTTTTGAAATACATTTATTTATTTATTTATTTATTCTTAATTGAGTCATGCTAAAACGTAAAACCATTTAACTTTTAGGTGCACAGTAAAGTAATTGAAAACAAGGCAGGCATTTTCAATTCTAGTGAAGAAATGGGATCATTACAGCTATTAGCTGACATTGAAAAACTCGTGTTTGATTTGCTGGATCAAATAGAAAGACTACCTAAAAAGCTCGTTCGCAATCAGTTGGACATCATTTCACGTCGTCGACAAAAGGAACACAATCACCATTTAGCAAAACTTGCTCAAGAACAAAAGCGAATACGATTGGAAAAAATTCTCAAACGAGCCTTAGAGCCGGTATTCCATAGAAGTGGCAAACCACTCATGTTTCGCAGCAAACCTTCCGAAAATAAACATGATGAAAAGATAGCTGATACCTATCTGCATCAACGATTTGCGACTTTGCAGAATGCATTTGCAACGAAAAGCAATGATGACATATTTTTTAATTAATTTTGGATCTGAAATTATTGTGATTAAAAAGTAGAATAGAGAACAACATTTATAAGTTTCTATTCAAGCAGTTAATATTAATAATATTAATAATAATAATAATAATAATAATAATAATAATAATAATAATAATAATAATAATAATATGGGCAGGTAGCCCAGTTGGTAGAGACGCAGGTTGGTAAGCTGAGGTTAAGCAACTGTGATCGTGGTTAGCAAACTGGATGACTTAGCTCACAGGGTAGGAAGCACTCTAAAGCCTTGGTTGGCAACTTCCTAGGACAAGGGCAGTCCAAAATGAAAGCTCATGGGGCAGGAAGGTCTCTTAAGCCTTGGTTGGCAACTTCCTAGGAGAATGTGAGTCCAAAATCAAACACAAAAAATAACACTGATGAAAAGTCATGATAGAGCAAAGGCCCTCAGTCTCCGGCAGGCCTTCAATGGTCAGAGGGTGCGAAGAATCTCTGGACAACAGGCGGACTCCACAATCGGGAGTGTGGACTCGAGAAGTGGCAGTACAGGATCCACACAGACCAATGGACAACGGCATAAGTGGACAGATGAGCAGAACAGGACAGCATTGGAGTGTTACAGAAGAAGCAGGCCAGATGAGAGGGGTTACAGGAAGAGAATGTTGGAAGAATGGAGGAAGGCAAGAATGGGATTAGAAGTTACAGAGCAGAGGCTTGCAGGGCAAGTGAGAAAGTTACAGCTGGATGAGAGTAAGGGGAAAAAGAGAGTTGAACAAGTTAAGCAAAGGGAAGATGAAGTGATAGATGTTGAGACAGAAGTGGCAGAAGTAGCAGATGCAGAAACTGAAGCAGCAATCAAGGAAAAGATGAAGGAAGAAATAGGTGAGAGAGCTAGGTTGCCAATCCCAAGAAGAGTTAAGAGAAGTAAGCTAGCAGTAGAGACAGCAAAAGTCAATAAAGTGTTGGAGAGGATAGATGCTAGGAGTGTTACAGAAGTAAATAGCTTAGTGTATGCAGGGGCATGTGAGGTGCTGAAGAATGTAGGCGTGGAAATAAAGAAGAAGAGGTGGCAAGAAGATAAGGGAGACAGAAAGCCAGCATGGGAAAGAAGAATTGAGAATAAGGTGGCAAAGATTAGGCAGCAAATAGGGAAGATCCGGACAAGTAAGGCAGTGCAGGACAGGTGCAGGGTAGGTAAGGGGAAGACTATAGAAACTGCAAGAGAAGAGCTTAAGCAGAGATTAGTTGCAGAAGCTGAGAAACTGAGAAAGTATAGGGCAAGGGCAAAGCAGGCAAGAGACAATATGAAGTTTGAGACACAAGAAGGAAGATTCTACAAAGAACTAGATGCAGGAGAAAAGGCTACAGCTAGAGCAGGCGAAGATGCAGTAAGGTTCTGGGAGAATATATGGGGAAGTGCGGGACCAGAGATAGAGAATGTACAGATACAGAAAGAAGCCAGGCAAGAAGAAGAAGTAATCACAACTGTAAGGCTGAAGGAGGCTCTAAAGAAGATGAAGAACTGGAAGGCGCCAGGCAGAGATGAGGTACATGGGTATTGGCTGAAGAAGTTCACAAGTGTTCATGAGAGACTAGCAGCAGCATTGGAGGAGTGTGTGGTGAGTGGGTGTCCAGAGTGGATGGTAGTGGGGAGGACATTTCTGATACAGAAGGACCCAAAGAAAGGTAGTGAGGCAAGCAACTTCAGGCCAATAACATGTCTGCCAACAACGTGGAAATTGCTAACTTCAGTGATTTCAAATAGGCTGGCATGTTACTTAGAACAGAATAGGTTGATACCAGAGGAGCAGAAGGGATGTAGGACGAAGACAAGAGGATGCAAAGATCAGTTGTTGATAGACCAGGCAGTGGTGGAGAATTGTAGAAGAAGGAAGACAAACTTGGCAATGGCATGGATAGACTACAGGAAGGCATATGACAGCATTTCACATAAGTGGGTATTGAAGACGTTAGAGGCTAATGGAGTTTCACAGAAATGGGTTGAGTTTCTAGAGAGGGAGATGGGAAAGTGGCAGACTGAGATAGATGGGCATAGGTTGAGGTTTAGACGGGGTATATTCCAGGGAGACAGCTTAGCGCCACTACTGTTTGTAGTTAGCTTAATACCTATCACAGAAAAGTTAAAGGAGACAGGCATAGGGTATAAGATGGAGAAGAATGGTAGAGCAGTGAGTCACCTGTGGTACATGGACGACCTGAAGATGTATGCTAGTTCAAGGAAGATGTTGCAGAAGCAAGTGGAGACATTGGAGAAGGCAAGCAGAGATTCAGGGTTGGAGTTTGGATTAGGAAAGTGTGCAGCAGTGACAATGACTAGAGGCAAGTGTGTGGATGGGGAGGGTTTGAGGACAAGCAGTGGGGATAAGATTGAGGAAGTCAAGGAGGGGTACAAGTACTTAGGAGTAATAGAGAAGGACAGAACAGATCACGTGGAAATGAAGATGAGGCTAAGGAAAGAGTACAAGAGGAGAGTAAGGAAGGTACTACAGAAGTCAGCATTGAATGGGCAGAACAGCATAAAGGCAATTAATACGTGGGCGATACCAGTGTTGAGATATTCGGCAGGAATAGTTAGGTGGAATAAGAATGAACTGAGGGAATTAGACAGGGAGACAAGGAAGATACTAGCAGCAGAGAGAGCATTCAACCTCAATGGAGATGTAGATAGGCTGTACATGGCAAGGCATAAGGGAGGGAAAGGGCTGCTAAGTGTGGAGGAGACTGTAGAAGCAGAAGCACTAGGGCTAAAGGAATATGTAGAAGAGCAACCTGAGGGGTCCCTACTGGAGGTCACTAAGGAGTTAAAGAAGATAAGAACTGAGAGTGAAGGAAAGAAGATATACACGGAGTAGGATGGAATCAGAGAGACAAACAAGGTATAGAGCAGAAGACAATGCATGGAGAATACTGGAGGAACACAGAAAAGTGTGACAGAGAAGAGAGCAACAAGTGGTTAAAGAAGGCAGGACTGAAGAGAGAAACAGAAGCACTAATAATGGCAGCACAGGAGCAAGCAATAAGAACAAACTGGGTGAAGAAGCATATAGACAGAAGAGTAGAAGTAAGTGATAAGTGTAGGCTATGTAAGAAAGAGGCAGAGACTGTAGATCATCTGATAGCAGGGTGTGAGAAGTTGGCACAGAATGAGTATAAGTTCAGGCATGACAAGGTGGGAAGAATGGTACACTGGAGTTTGAGCAGGCAGCATGGGTTAGAAGCAGGAGACAAGTGGTATGAGCACAAGCCACAGGGCGTCATAGAAAATGAGAAGGTTAAGATACTGTGGGACTTCAACATACAGACGAGCAAAGTGATAGAAGCACGGAGGCCAGACATAGTAGTGGTAGACAAAGAGAAAAGATTAGGAACAGTGATAGACATAGCAGTACCAAAGGACAGAAATGTAGAAAGCAAGGAGAAAGAGAAGATAGACAAGTACAGGGAGTTGGCATAGGAAATAGAAAGGCTGTGGAAGTTAAAGAAAGTTGAAGTAGTCCCGGTAGTTGTAGGAGCACTAGGAGCAGTGAGTAAGAAGCATAAGAGATACTTGGAGGAGTTGGGAGTACCAAAGTGGGGAGGAGCAGTAGCACAGAAGGCAGCATTGTTAGGAACAGCTAGAGTCCTGAGGAAAGCTCTCAGACTCCCTGGGAACTGGTGAGTTCCCCGAGCTGAGAGGGATACCAGCATGAAGCTGTGATGTGCAATAATAATAATAATAATAATAATAATAATAATAATAATAATAATAATAATAATAATAATAATAATAATAATAATAATAATAATAATAATAATAATAATCAAAGCAAATTTATTGCTTAAACGTATATAAAAACTATAAACTAACCAATGACAAAAATATTTACAAAACTAATTAAATATGCAGTATTAATTAAAGGGCAGTTTTAAAAGAAATTTGACCATGCGTTGAGTTTATTATCTATGCCCAATAATGTTCGCCTACTTAATAGAAATTGTTTTATTTTTTTCTTGAAGTGTTTATAGTTTTTCTCACATTTTATATCAATACTTAAATCATTCCAAGAGATTGAACATTTAAAAGAAAATGAATCTTGACGATTATTGATCGTAAAAAGTGTTTTATTTCTTTTATTGATTTTGATGTAATTATTAAGAAAACTTAATGAACTTAATTCATGAATAAATTTGTGAATCATACATAGAGATTGATACTGAATAAAGTAACTCGGGGCCAAAATATTATATGATGATCTTAATTGCGTTATGGATTCATGTTTTTCAATATAATTAAGTGTTTTAAATGCCCAGTTAAACATTTTTGCTAATGATGAACGTTTTTGCGATGTGAGATTTTGAAAAAGAAATGCACAGTAATTAAATTGACTTAAGACAAATGAATGATTTAGTTCTACATGCGATGATTTTCCTACATGGCGCAAATGGTACAAAGGTTCAGGGAGAGAGTGAGCAGATGGAGAAGGGCTTCAGACAAGAAGAACGGCAAAGCTAAAGGAGGCTCTGAAGAAGTTTACACATTTACTTTGACTAATTTCGTTATCACAAACATTAATTTTAAAATTTTTAGTAAGCTTTTGTTGTTGTTTAGATGAAAAGATGATAAATTGAGTTTTGTCAAAATTGATTTTTAGTTTATTATGATTGAAATATGTTACGAGATTTTCAATATCTTTTGTCAAATGTTTGGTTGCCTCAAAGGGATTTTTTGCTGTCCGTAATATACAAGTATCGTCTGCATATTGGTAAACAGTTCCATTTGTCAAGGATTTTGAAATGTCATTGACATAAAGTGCGAAAAGATCAGTTGTTTATAGACCAGGCAGTGGTGGTGTAGAAGGAAGACAAACTTAGCAATGGCATATGACAGCATATCACGTAGGTGGGTATTGAAGATATTAGAGGTCAATGGAGTTTCACGGAAATGGGTTGAGTTTCTAGAGAGGGAGATGGGAAAGTGGCAGACTGAGATAGACGGGCACAGGCTGAGGTTTAGGCGAGGTATATTCCAGGGAGACAGCTTAGCACCACTATTGTTTGTAGTTAGCTTAATCCCTATCACAGAAAAGTTAAAGGAGACAGGCATAGGGTATAAGATGGAGAAGAATGGTAGAGAAGTAAGTCACCTGTGGTACATGGACGACCTGAAGATGTATGCTAGTTCAAGGAAGATGTTGCAGAAGCAAGTGGAGACATTGGAGAAGGCAAGCAGAGATTCAGGGTTGGAGTTTGGATTAGGAAAGTGTGCAGCAGTGACAATGACCAGAGGCAAGTGTATGGATGGGGAGGGTTTGAGGACAAGCAGTGGGGATAAGATTGAGGAAGTCAAAGAGGGGTACAAGTACTTAGGTGTGATAGAGAAAGATAGAACAGATAACGAGGAAATGAAGATGAGGCTAAGG